>PVJO010005807.1:15553-94837 GCA_004026905.1 Hystrix cristata | reverse complement strand
TGGAATGGCAGTCATGTACCACCATGCCCAGCTGGAGAGCAGTTTTGACACATCAGTTACAGATTCCATTTGAAATTTTACTGAGATAAATTTAAAAACACCAATTTTAATTTATTTATTGGTCCATAGGACTTTAAACAATGCTGTTGAATGAGATTAAAACATTTCTGAATTACAATATCAGTTTAAAGTATAGTAACCCCCTTATTTATGATTTTGCTTTCCACAGCTCTAGTTACCCACAGTCAAACATGATCCAATCATTTTAAATGGAAAATTTCAGGAATCCCTTACATGCCATATTGCTGTTCTTAGTAGTGTTCTCACATTTGTACCATCCGTTCTGTCCTACTCAGCCCTGTGCATTATGTGAGCAATCCCTTTGTCCAGCCTATCTGCTCTGTGTATGCTGCCAACCTGGCTGTTAGTCACTGTGTTGCTATCTAGGTTGTTGCATGAACTGGAGGTATTGCAGTGCTGTGTTTAAGGAACCTTGCAGAGTAACCTTGACCCTACATTATTGCCTGTGTTATTCGTCTCACTTCATCTCATCTTGTGGGCACTGCCTTATCTCACGGCATCTCAGGATGCCAAGAGACAAGCCACAATCACATAACATATTACACTATATTTTAGTGACTGTGTTACTGTTAGTTGTTGATTTTCTATAGGGTCCATTTGTAAATTAAACTATACCATGGGCATGTATGCCTTTGAGTTAAAGTTCATTGTATCAACTCGATTGGTTTTGAGATCTGCTTAGGGCATTGGTGGAGCCCGCTTCTGGGTTGTGAGGGCCTGACTTTGGGATTTAGGTCTGGTCCCTGGCCCCTTCCTTTCTAGTTCTTTTCCCTTGCTCCACTTCCCAGCTGCCGTGAACTAAGTATCTTTGCTCTGTCACACCTTTCATCTATGATGTTTCTTGGAGCCAGTTGACCATGGACTGACTCCTCTGAAACCACAAACCAAGTTAAACCTCTCCTTTAAATTATAGTTGTCAGGTATTTTGTCTCAGAGACAAGGAGGCTACTACAGTATGTACAGAGAAAAAGGCACTATATACACTTTCAGCTATCCACTGGGGAGGTCTTTGGTGGTATCTCCTGCTGGTAAGGGAGGGACTGCTGTTTGGTTCTTTGTTTGAGTTTGTTTTATTTGAAAGGAGAGAACAGGTAATGAGTAAAGTGCACAACTGGGCCTTAGAAAACTATTTTGTGAGTGTGTGGATCTTTCACACTTGCAGTGGTTCCCATGGCTGCGTAATGAACTCATTTGGGGAGGATGCACAAATCCCAGTACACAGGGGACTACTTAAACCAGTCAAATCTGTATCTCTGGTGGAGGGACCCAGCCAGCAGTGTTTGCACTGCTTTTTTGGTGTTTCCAATATGCAGTCCAAAGCAAGAACTTTTTAACCTCAAGCTGTTTCACCTCCCTGGGTGTTAATTCTCTCATCTACAAAAAGTTTGGGTTAACCCATGTGATTTATAGTCTGTTATTTCTGTACTTTGGTGAATATGGTTGTCAAATTTTATTTTCTTTTATACTTATTTCCTATATTTGAATTTTTCAAAGAGACTATCAAGCCAGGCCTGGTGGCTTATGCCTATAATCCCAGCTACTGGGGAGGCTGAGGCAGGAGCATCTCAATTTCAAGGCCAGCCTGCACAACTTAGTGAGACCTTGTTTCAAAATAATAATAAAAAAAGGGATACGGGTGTAGCTCAGTGGTAGAGCAGTTGCCTAGTGTGCACAAGGTCTTGGTTCATACCACAGTACTGGGGAATGGGAAGAGATAGCCAAATTTCAAGATATAATGAAGTCAATAACACATTTTAGTCTATATCAAATATTTGGGTTATTCTTTAAAAGTTTCATATCAAATTTGGATATTATTGTTGATTACTGAATTAATTTATATTTCTACACATGAATAGCTATGTGACCTTTAAAAAAGTCAGGGCTGGGGATTTAGCTCAACCATTAGAGTGCTTGCCTTGGAAGCACAAGGCCCTGAGTTCGATTCCCGGCACACACACAAAAAAAGAGTCATTGAAACTTCAATTCTCACCAGGTCTATACTTGTTTTAGCTTTTCAATTTTAGATATAGTCATTGTTAGCTTCGCTTGTATGGATTACAAACTGACTGAGAGTTAAGCCAGCGTGTCAGTGAAGCATAAGGAAAAGAATACGATTTCTGGAAGTGGACTTGACCTCTAGTGTTTGTTTATTGTCCTACTACCTGTGTGACTTTGTTGTTTGACTGCTCTTGAGTTTGTGTAAATGTTTTCTGTAACACCGATCTTAGTGCTTATTGTGAAGATTCAATGAGATAATATATGCAGACGGCCTGGCGTGTAATAGACACCAAAGAAATGGTTGTTCATGGTTATGACATGGATGACACTAACTTTTTAGATGTACTTCTAACTATGTGACCTCAGTATAATGCCAGATATATAATATGTTCATTCCTTTTTCAAATAACCTAGTATTGATGGACCTGTTGAGACTCTTAGCTACCAACTTTTCTTTTACACCTCTGTAGATAGTGATGGAGAAGTTCCTGATAGACACCCAATATGCTACCTAAGAGACCCACAGAATGGAAGTACTAGCTGTCTGGACCCCTAGCTACAACCCTGGGAGTTGGGTTGCACTGGAAAGAGTCTGAAATAAACTGACACGGATTAGTTGTAGTGTTTGAACTGACTCAGGAATCCAAAGCAGACAGTAGTAATTCCAACCTCCTGATGATGTGCAGTCTCACAGTTTGTGGCAGAATTTGGCTTAGTGCTCTCTGGGCAGGAAGCCACGCCAAGAAATGTTTCTGATTGTGTTCAGCTAAGGTAGTGGTGGAAGGAGTGCTACCAGTTATCATGGAAAATAGGAAGACAGTCACACTTTTTTTCATAGATTTTTCTTCAAACCACGGGAAAGGATGAGTAATATGTGTTTTGTTCATTATCATTATTCAGTTTACTGCAGTCTCTGACTTTACTACCACCAGACCTAACTTTATGTGAGATTATCTAATAAGTAAGCTGTTGATGGAATTAATTTTTTTCCTGATTAAGAGTGTGGCATTTAAAATAAATGGAAATATAAAAATAAACTATGATTTGCCTGATTTGTGTCTTGCAAAGTCCTGGTGAAGTAATAATACAATATTCATAACTAGTTCTGTTTTCAGTGTATCTGAAGGGCTGGGATGTATGTCAGAGGTAAACAGCACTTGCCTAGCACTCATGAATCTCTGATTTCAATCCCCAGTTTCAGGAGGAAAAAAAATTCACTGTATCTCAAATGTGCTATGATCACCTTACTCACTACATGGCCTGTAGAATCCCTTTATATTTGCTTATGTTAAGAAAGTTAAGTTTCAATTGTTCTTGGATAATGCTGAGTTACTTCTTTCAGTGTATGAGATTCTAAAACTATTTTCTAAGGAGATTCCTTTAAACTTTTCAAGTTTTCCCACTGTGATTAATTTAAAGGTGAAAATGTTCACAAATCAAATATTTTTATGTTCTAAGTTATTGAGGTATATTTTACTTTGTGTAATTGAGCTTAGCTAATTAAAATGACTGGTAGGAATTTTAATAGATTACCAAGGGTTAGTACCTTGAAATAAATTTATTCAAGATTGGGGCTGGGGATTTAGCTCAGTGATTAGAGTGCTTGTCTTGCTAGCACAAGGCCCTGAGTTTGATCCCTGGCACCACAAAAAAAAAAAAAAAATTTATTCAAGATTGTAGTTTAAAAAAAAAATTCTGTAAAGCTGAAAGGTAACTTTTTTCTCCCAGTAGAGATTATGTATTTTCGAAGTAGTCATATCATTTTGTCTTGCTTCTCCGTTTACAAACAGGAAACAGAACTCTTGGTGAACGCATGGTTTGCTGAGGATCTCAGAGACATGTAGTGAATGGAGAGCTACCAGTAAAGCTATTGTAGTTTGACTACATCGACAACAGGAGTTCTTTCATCTACTTCATACGTTTTTAATTGCAGTTCTTGTCCTTTGAGCATGGATCCGTGCATCTCTCCTTCCCTTCGACCAGGCTTAATTACTGTCATGATCTAGGTGCCAGGACTAAGACAGGACTGATTGATGAGACAGGACTGATGAGATCCTGGTCCTTGGCTGATGGGTGGTATGAAAAAGGGGCAGTAGGATGGAGATTACTGTCCCTCTTTGAAAGGTGGTGACAAAAAAGATATACTTTCACTCTGAATATGCTTGGATTTTAAAAATGTGTGACTATAGTAGTTCATATTTGAAAAGTTTTTCTCAGTTGTCTAGTAGAAACTATGATGACATAAATAACTCCCTTTTTTTTTTTCTTTTCTCTTTTCTTTTTTTTCTTTTGTGTGGTGCTGAGGATCTCTTTTAGGGCCTCCCACATGCTAAGCAAACATTCTGCCACGCACCTGCATCCCCAGCCCCTTAAGCAAGTTTCTTTAATATTTTTCTGCTGTGTTTCTTACAAGTCCTTCATGCAGCAAACTGAATTTTTTTTTTTTTTTTTTGGTGCTGGGGATCGAACTCAGGGCCTTGCGCTTGCGGGGCAAGCACTCTAACCACTGAGCTAAATCCCCAGCCCCCGCAAACTGAATATTTATTAGGACCTAATTCTATGGGATATCCTTGAAAATTTTATTTATTTACTAATATATTATAGATGTTATCTATTTATAAATATATTATGAATAATTGTATGTTTATAAATAAACTTATGTTTTATTTTATTTATTCATTTTGGTGCTGGGGGTCGAACTCAGGGTCTTATGCTTGCTAGGCAGGCGCTCTACCATTTGAGCTAAATCCCCAGGCCCAGTATTTATATTTTCAATAAATACATATCACTGGAATGTGATCCACAGGGTGTGTTGTTAAGTTTTGCAGTAGTCTTAAATATCAAGTTCTTTCTTCCAGATCTTTGTATCAGGGATAGGTGGTATGAGTTGCATTTCCCTTCACCCTACCATGATGACGAGAGTGATCAAATGACAATGTACATACCAATCTCTTGTTAATTTCTGAAATACAGATTCCTGGGCCCCAACCTTAGGATTATGATTTAATAAACCTGACGTGTTGGGATGTGGCCCCCAGGAATCTATTGAATTACAGCTTGTTACAGAGAGGATTGTGATTTGACCCAAGAATACATTTTGAGAAACACTGTGTTGTGTTGTGTGGTAAAGACCAACAGGGCTCCTTCTGTCCCTTTGGGGTAGTACCTATATACCAGCGATGGCAGTCTGTTTAGAGTTTTCAGTGGTAACAAACATCTGGCTGTGGCACACCTGCCCTAGTTTCACCACCTCTGCTATATCCTATTTGAATATCTAAATATTTCTTTTTTCCCCTAAATTTGGGTGACACAGTAAATTTGCCCCCAAAGCATAAATGGCAGACAAAATTTTCGAGTGCTTCAGAAAAGACTGGCGGCTCATTTATCAGAGACTGCTCATAAGGAGAGATCTTAATATTCAGATGTTTTACCTATGCAGAAATTTTTGCAGGAACAAATTAAGAATTAGTTTGTCTTGACAACCTGGGAGAACACTGTTTCAAGGCTTTTTAATCCTTGATACACCCATGTCTGAATGTTGAGAATGTTCAGAGTGAAAAGATTCAAGGAGGTTTAATACTGAAAATAAAGGGATCAATTTAGGAAAAGATCGCCTTGTGTAAACACTTTTAGCCCTTTGTGCCTATGAAAATAACCAATTAAAAAAGAGAAAGTCAAGAGCAATGGAGAGCATGGTTAGAAGACTGTTTTTTAAAATTAAGTAAGCTGAAAAAAAAAATTAAGTAAGCTGCTCTGTCATCAAGAAAAGCCTTTCTAATACTGGGTCAAACTATTTTCATGTTTGTAAACTAAGATTTTCAGATGTTTTGGATCTGAAGGGGTTTTTTTTTCTTCTATCTTTTTTTTTTTTAAACTCAGTTCCATGTAAAAGATAATGGGGACCAATTATTTTTTGTTAACAGTCAATAACCCATTTACTAATGGATTTAAGTAAGCAGAAGAGCATAATCAGATTTTTATAAAACAGATCTTCCTTCTAATTCACTAGATGGAGCACTGTTTAACAGAACTTTTTGTGTTGATGGAAATGTTTTATGTGTGTGTTTCGTGGCTAGCTAGGGCAAGTGAGGAACTGAGTTTTTATTTTGTTTAATTTCAATTAATTTAATGTAAATTGCCATATGTGGCATAAACTGACTGTGTTGTTCTGGAAGTAAGTGTAAAATGGATGTTTTCCATAACAGATGGTCGCTGGCATCTTTGTAAGGTAGAGAGCAATGTGGTTGCTTAGCATGGCAGGTGTCTGTGACCTAGAGTGTGATTGTGGGTGGCTTCTTACCAGAGCAGTTTTTTGACTTTGTCATACCGATAAAATGGGTATTACATCTCTCTCTCCTTTTATTTTGAAAGGCTTTTTTAAAAAGTGAGTGTTACAGAGTTTAGTCCCTTGTTGCACAGTGCCAAGAATGGCTGAATTCCGAATGGCTCTCCGAGTGGAGCAGGCAGCACGCTGGCCACCCCATGGCAAGGTCCTTGTTTTCATGTCCACAATGACTCATGTGCAGCCAGTTCCTAACAGCTCTGTTAAATTACATGGAATGCACATCTCAATTTTAGATATATCCACAATGAATGACAGTAATTTTTCTAAATTTTCTTCTACCATGTTATGATGGAATAATTCGTAAAACTTTTCCCTTTGAACTCTATGTTCATACATTTAAAATGTTCTACATTTATAAAATACTTTCTCTCAAGTATTAATGTTCAGTATTTGGAATACAAAGGTGATTTAGATACAACATATGCCTTTAAAAGTTTGCTATTGATTAATGAAGAAGGGAATATAAATAAATGATCTGCCTTGTAAAAAAAAAAAAGAGAGAGACACATTGCTGTAATCCATGTATATGCTGGGTGTAGTTTAAAATATTTCAAGTATAAGTAGCAAAAGGAGAGGAAGTGATTTTCATTTGGTGGAATGATTTTCTTAGCCTTGTGCCAAAGTGGAGAAGGCAAAAGCAGGGAAGGAATGAGGAGAGATACTATTTTGGGCATTTTAAATTAATTTTTTTTCTTTTCATTGACACATACTAACGATACATATTAATGGGGGTCGTCAGTGCGGTATTTTCATAGATGCATATAGCATTCACTGATCAAATCCATCCTCCCTTCCCCCCACGTACCGCCTTTCCATTCTTTAATGTTTGTTATTCTTTAGCTTCTGCATATGGGAGAACATGCAGAACTGGTCTTTCTACATCTGGCTTGTGTCACACCTTGTCATGTCTCCTAGTTCCATCCATTTTGTAGCAAAGACAGGATTTAATACTTCTTTGTGGCTAAATAATATTCCATTGTGTAGATATACTGCATCTTCTCTGTGTTTTCATCTGTTGATAGGTTTCTAAGCTGATTACTTAACTTAGCTATTGCCAGTAGTGCTGACAGGAACATGGTCCACAGGAAATTAGCTATCTTTTTGGTATACCGATTTCAGGGCCATGACTTTTGAGGCCAGTTTGGAAAGATAAGTATGCGCTGGCATAGGCGTGGATAAAGAATGTAAGATCCACTATATGTCAGTACTTTGCTGTGAACTTGAGAGATACCATCTCATTTCCTTTTCTTCATACTCCTAAACCACGTCAGTATAATTAGATCCTTATTTTAGTCATGATACAGTTAGTTTCCCCAAAGTGACACTGTTGTTCACTGAGTATCCAAAGGTTGAAGCTGTGACTGTTTAATGCCGAGTCCTTGTGTTACTGCTAAATTGTTGGTATCGAGAACAAATCAACCCACATGTTTGGAGAATTCAGGTGGCAGGATATCACTGAAACACAGAATACCTTGACAAAACAATGGAAGGAGTAAAATAGAGGCATAAAATAATGAAAATCGTGCATGGCACATTAAATACATTCACATATTTTTGTGTAAGCAATGTGGAGCCCTGGATGGGTTAATTTGAGTCTAGGCAATGACAACGTGATTCCTAAAGAAATTCAGGAACGAACCACACATGTGTCTGATTGTCTGATTTGAATTTCTGTTTGAATTGACTTTATTTTTTTCCCGAATGCACCGTAACTGGGAAGTGGTTGAGTTCTATTGTGGTGTGTATTGGCCATCAGCCAACCTAGGAGTAAAAATTCACTGTGATAGTCAGCCAAGAGACACATGCAGATGCTTAAGAAATATTTATAATTACTTTTCTTGTGCCTGCCAATGGAGTGGAAGTTTTTGCTAGATTACGTATTTTAATTGTTGCTTTGTTCTCCTGTATATTTATGAAAACTTAAAATGATAGGACAGCAGATATCTGATCAAGTTGCCAAATTATTTCCAGGATTTGGCTCAAGATTTGATGATCCCCCTGCTGCTTCCTGTCTTCATGTGCTCAAAGGAACCCACCATCAGCCCTTGGCCCTGTGGCCACATGAGGAATGGGGGTCAAACTCAGGCAAGCTGAAACCAGAGCCAAGTGCAGTTCTGAGAAATGGTAGCATGTGTTTTATGCAGAGAGGAGATTTCTTGCATACTCAACACCTCATGTATGGCTTAGGCTACAAAAGATAGGATTGATGATTCCAAATGGAGTTAAAGGAACGAGAGGGGAGACCTTGACTAATGGCAAGTCCCTTCTCTGACTCCCCGATGGAGCATTATTCTTGTCCACCCACAGTTTGGACTACAGAATGGCTTCTCCTGTGGACGAAAACATATTTTGTTCCAAGTGTAGCTGCGCAATTTGTTCCAAACATAGTTCCTTTTATTTGTTGTATTCCTACCCTTTTTGCCTCAAATACATTCCTGCCCAACCCCTGGCTGTGTCTCTAGGAGCTTGGATGTGTAAGCATTGAATGAACACAGTGGTGTTTAGAAGCAGACCAACACAGTTGCAGGTCTGTGCACATGGCTCAGAATCAGCAGCTGCTTCACCATCTAGCTGCTATGAGCTATGCATTTATCTTAGGAAAGAGTTAACGTGAGTAATAGAGAATTTTTGGAAGTGTTGAAAACCGTAGATGTTAGAAATGCAATGATATAGTTTTGTCATCTTGAGAAGTGAGTTAAATAAGAAATCGCCTGTGTAGTTGCTTAGAAAAGTGTGTTGTGAGCAACCATTATTTTGTTTACCGTTTTTATCATTGTCATCATGTTAAATTTTGTGTTTGAGAGACTTGGAGTTTTATTGGCAAGATGGACTTTGAGGGACTAAAAGTCAGCTTTCAAAATGATTATGTTACTGTTCCTTTTTTTCAATTCTTCCTGGTGGAAACGTTCTGCTTGCTCTTGAGTCTTTTTGGTAGCATCTGTCATGTTTCATCACTGGGTACTTTCAGCATGTCCTTCTAAAATGCTTCCACTGAATGAGTGAGGATTTTTTTTTTTAAACAAAGACCCTTAGTGTCAGGGTCCTGATTTCAAAATAATACCACTCACAGTCTATATGATTTACTCCTAGTAGGATTTTGCTATTCTGCTCAACATTAGTGCTGTCTGTTCGCATTCAGTTCAGTGGAGGTTCGTGTTAGGCAGCATTTGTCATTCTGACAAAATACATGAGATAATTAACTTAAAAGGGGGAAAGGATGATTTTGACTCATGGTTCGAGGCGTTTTAATCCATGGTTGCTTGGCTCTGTTGCTAGAGGCCTGTGGTGGCACAGTACATCATTGTGTACTCACGTCATGGCAGCCAGGAAGGGCAGAGAGAGCGAGCGAGCAAAGGCCCGGGACCCCGGTATGCACTTCCGGGTCACCATCCCTGTATGCTCTTCCAGGGCACAAACACAGTGATGTAACTTCTCTCTTCTGCCTGCCCCCTGGAAAGGTTCCACCACGTCCTAATAGTGCCACAAGCTGTTGACTCCCCAGATCTAAACTATGACAAAGGCGATACTAAAAACTTCCCATATTTTGCAAAGTATTGCTTTGGGTCTTATTTGGCAGGAGGTGGGGCTTCTGCTGAGTTTACTAAAGAGTACCTCTATGAGAATGAGAGGGCAAAGAATTAAAAGCAGATTCTAAAACAAGAGAATAAGTAATCCCCAAATTACTCTGATCAGTAGTGGAAGGCAAAGACAAATTTCCACTTGAAGATTTTTGCTTTTTCTCTGACCACCTATAAATAATGGTGGAAAACAATAGTAAGTTTTGCGAGGAAAGGAAAGTTTTGCAAACTCCTTCAGACTCTTTACGATATTTATTCAACTTTGGTGAGACCTTGAATGATGTTAATGTAAATTTGAGAGACTAGGACAGTGATCCGTGAGTTAATCTGAAGCTCTCAATGCAATTTTTCCTTCTCTCAACTCATTACTCAAAACTTTGTGTGACAGATGCCATACTCCACAGTCAGTACATACGGTCACACCTTCACTTTATGTGTTGAGTAGGCACCTAGTAGAAATTTTTCACTTTCTATTAGTAGGTGATATTTTTCTGCAATGAAATTATTTTTCTTCCTATAGATATTATTCTCTGACTTACAGTCAGCAATTCTGTAAGCCTCTGTTTATTAGCTTTTAGACTCTGTTTTGAGCAGGCCAACAGCATTTCCTTTTTATTGAGATGGGATTGAATTTTTCCCAGTACAAAAGACGGAGCTAGTGCGGTCCGGATTGACCTACATCTCTATGCGGCCTGGGCTGGCCTCAGCCTCCCAGGTAGCTCAGACTGAAGTCGTGTGCCACCGTGCCCAGCTGTATTGGGTCTTTTAGGAAGTCCCTTTACTGTGATTACATTTTTGACTCTATCTAAGATCTAAAAACTCACTTGAAAATTTCCTTTCAGATTTGTTGTAATTAAAAGTTGCAATTAAAACAAGTCCACATAGGGAAATAAAGTAAAACAGGCACGTGTAATCTGCCTTCTAAACCCGTAAGCATCTGGAAACAGAAATCCATGTTCCGTGAATGAGTTCCAAATCTAGTTAATGAGCTCATAATAAGGCATTTGGTACTTGGGGGTAAAGAAGGCTCAGTTTAGCTATCATCCATTCAGTTTTGGAAAGCATTTAGTGCCATTTACTATAGCTCTAGTCTTAAAGTGATTTCACATTTTTATTTGCTGTATCTCATTTTATGTCAACTAGAGTTTGGACTAATACTAGAGTATTTGTAATTGATGACGTAGCCAAGTCCCTTGGTGAAGTTAACCATGAAGCTAATAAGATGTCTTCCTATTTAAGGCCATTCAAAAATATTTTTCCTTTGTACTTTTAACATGATAAATGTTACAGCAGAGGCATAATTAAATAGCTACTGAATGTTTCCAAAGATTAGTGCATGTCCTCTTTTGAATTAGATAGCTAGAAGAGTTAAACATTTCTAATCTTACATTTGATGATGATTTTTCTACAAGCTAATAGTTACCCCCCTCCTTTCTTTTCTTCCTTAATAATGGAGACATTTCTTCAGGTGTTGAATAAGAGCCACGTAAATGAGAAAGGCTGGGAGGTAGATGCGCTTGCTGTTGCTTCTCTTTCCTAGGTCCTCCCCTTCCCACCCCACACTTCTTGGCATCTTTCCGCTCTCTGTTAGAATTCGGACTCTTGACATAAAGGACTCGCAGAGAGTGACCCCCGTGGCAAACCTGTAAAACATTATATGACATGAATAAGAACTTTCTTATTAGATCTGCAGCTGGCCGGGTGCGGACATATGGCAGCGAGGATGTTTTGGAAGAAGGGCATTGCTTGACAAAGAACCCAGTCTCTTGAATAAAGGTTTACATTGGCCCTTCTTGATGTTTATAATTCCCACTACAGGGGCAAGACTTCGTTTTCCCCATTATATTGTTATTTTACTGTTTAAACCCCATCATTTCAAATGTTGAAGTGGCTAAAATGTAGAAGCAGACATTTTACGTGTGTCTTTGTAACTCTAAAAGGAGAAAAAAAATAATCCTCACCAACTTTTTGAGCTTCTGCCTGCCCAGCTGGAAGTGTGGAATTCTCTAAAGACATGACTCAGATTCCAAGCGAGGGAGCCCTTTTAAGCAGGATTTAAAATTTGATCAAAGACTACATGGGCTTCTGGATGCCCTGACAACCTTAACAGTCTCTTTAGGTTGTTGTTGTTATTCTTTTTACTGGGAATAGTAACTCTCAATTGCCGGAAAAAAATTAGGCTAGAAAGAATGTGCAACCTAGAAGGTTCTCGAGCTGATACACATTCATGGTGATTTGCTATTTCTCAGTCTTTTCAACCCAGTCAGCTTTCATTTCGTTCTCTTTCTCAGACACCAGGTTCTAGCATTTCAAAGAACACAGTTGTATTTTGTGATCGGCACGAGCGCACTGGTTGGTGTTGGGTAATAAATTGTGCAGTTTCCTGATGATGACAGCTGAATAGCAGCTTCGAACTTTGAATCAGAGGCCCAGGACCTGATAAGGGAAATCTCTGGGCTGGCCAAGGTAAATGAATGACAGCTTCTGCTCCAGCAGAGATTATTTCCTCTTACGGATTCTTTGTAACCTTGGGGACATTCGTGGTGCTCAGAAACTTCGATGTGGCCATCACCTTCCCAGTCCTTGTTACATCTATAATAATTTACCAGTAAATTATTGGTAACCAAGGCATGCTTCTTATATATACGTGGTAGGAGTTTTTTATTAACAAACCCTTTTGACAGCTGAGGAAACTGAGGCACGGAAAGGTATGTGACCTTTTTGGAGCACATGCTATGGCAGGGTAGGCTGAGCTGGGGTTGTAATACGCAGAGGTAGGTACTCGCCACCACTTTCATGAATGCCACAATTTGCCAAAGAAAGGATATCTTGAGATGTGTATGTTTATAGAAGAGACACATAATTTACAGAGAATGCCTTTATTACTGAGAAATTAAAGAGCATTAGTAAAAGCATTAAGAAGATAATTTTTATTAGACTCTGAGTTATGGGCTTATTTCTGTTTTATTAAGTTTTCATGTTAATTCTTGGCAGGACAGATATGTTTGTCTTATTTTGTTGATTTCATCTATATAATAAGCTATGTTTTAAGTATGTGCTAGAATCTTGAAAGTCATGGCTGGAAAGTTCTTGGAAATCAGGTAATTCAGGATTCCTAAATATTTAAATCAAATTTACCAGAAAAAATCATATAGTCACTAGCTATAGATAACTGATCCCATTCAGCCTTTCTAGGAAGTTCAGAGCACAGCATAGCTTTTATTAGGATTTTTCATTTAGCAAGTACTATAAATACCACTAAGTGTATTTTTTATTTTGAGAAAATTAAAATTAGTCCCTAATAGGTTGAGAGCCTCTTTGGCTATTCTGTTTTTCTTATTCATTGAGCAGACTGAGACTCATATGTTGTGGGTTAAATCGTGTCCACCCAAAATATGTTGGGAGGTTTCAACGCTGAGTACTTCAGACTGGGACCTTATTTGGAAATAAGGGGTTTTACAGAAGTAGTCAAATTGAAGTGAAGTACCAAGATGGACCCTCATCCATGTGACTGGTGTGTCTTTGTAAAAAGAGGGAAATTTGGGCACAGAGACAAACACCTATCTGGAAAAAGAAGATTCTTGTAATGCATCCGTAAGCCCCAAGCAATGCCGAGAGTTGCCAGCAAACCAGCAAGAGCTAAGGAGAAGCAAGGAAGGGTTCTTCCAACAGGTTTCAGGGGAGTATGTCCCTGCCTGTTCTTTGATTGCAGACTTCGATTCTCCAGAATGGAGAAGCAATAAATTACTGTTGCCGTAAGCCGCTTGATTTGTGGTACTTGTCGTAGTAGACCTAGCAAACTAATACAGCATGGAAATTACTGTGGAATTATCAGTAAATAGCCAGGTCTCAAACCATTTTGCCCCACAGTCAGCGTTCAGTTCCTTCCTCTAGAAATTGCATTTTTTATTTCTTTTCCTGTAGAGACAAATGCATCCTATTTCACAAATTTTTATAAGGGACTTTTCATTCTAGTAGAGTCTCTTTTATATTGTTTTAGTTATCTTTATACATGAATTGTTTCATTTATTACATGTTCCTGAAATCTAATAATTGTCGGCCCAGACTTCATTTATTAGAACACGTACTCAAACTTGAGATAAAAGTCCTTCAGTCATGTTTTTCATTTAGCACAGTTGATCAATGAAACCCACACAACACCACAATTATTTTATCTTGTTCTTTGCTTAGCGTGAATATGTAAAGTATATAAGCTGTGTCACAATCCAAAGTAGTCAAGGAATTAAAGTCAGCCCAAATCGATCTCATTATGTTATCTCATGACCATTCTTCTCCAGATAGTAGAAATGAGACTTGGAATATACATTTTGAGGTAACTCTAATGTGGTGTCAAATAATAATTTCAAATATAAGTTTTCAAGAACTGAGCGTGAGACTACAAATCCACGCTTATAGATTTAACAGTCCATTTTATTAAGAATTGATGCTTTGGAAAAAAAATCTCATTTAAAATTACCATCTTTTCAAATTCAAATTAATTAGTAAATTAAAAAGAGAAATATGCCTGCCTCACTAAGCTCAACAAATTAAAAAATTGAACAAAGATCAATCAAGTCCTCCTCCAGGCCTTTGATTTGTGTACATTAATTGGAATAATGCTTCATTTGTTTTGTAGAAATTAACTGTGTTAAACACCTCCATGCAATGTAAGTTTGGCTGCGTTTTATTAAAACCTTACAGTGAGTCAGAATTAAGATCGCGAGAATCAAGAGAAATTTGTTGGTGTCTGATTACTATTTTAGCGAAGAAAGGAATGCTTGCTAATGATAGTCCAGAGGTCTGTTTCTTCTGAAATGTCACCCAAAACTAGGCTGCTTATGTTTCCCGAGCTAACACGGGTCCCCTTATCAGAATGTATTTCTCACACCTACCGTTCTTCTGTTGGCTTCATCTTATTGTTTGTTCCACTGACCTCAGTAAACAGTGTCTCTGATGTTCAGGAAACCATCTGTGTGAAGACATTTCTCATATTTGTCCTTGTGGGATAGTTTATAACATATTCCATGGTTATCCCTTTTAGTCCATCATTACAGGCTAACTAATGTTTATTTGCTATAAAGAAAAATCATCTTAAAATGAAAGATAGTTCTATATTTTTGATGTTTTACCAAGTATTAAACTTAGAGATTGTACAGTTAATAGTTTTAAAAATTGTTTCACAATTTAATTTGATTTCTTCTACTCAAAATTATAGCATTCACTAAGGGAATATTTTTGCTTTATTCTGTCACTTGCTCCATCCTAAAATCCCAAGGAGATGGATAAGACCAGTTAGTGTCCCTGTTGTGCTTAGAAACTGTAGTTGAGAGGTGAAATGAATTTCGGGATATTGTTTACCCAGGAGAGCTGGGACTTAAACTTTAGTGTGAAATTTACTCTGTTGGAGAAAGATTGCTCTTTGGGGGCATAACAACAGCGGGGAATTACAATGTCAATTTAGACACTGGGCAGTTATTAAATAAGGGATGCTGTTATTTTGTCAAGACAGGTGCTATTAAAATACCTAAGAAGGGGGGTAGGGATTTAGCTCAATGGTTATAGTGCTTGCTTCGCAAGACAAGGCCCTGAGTTTGATCCCCGGCACCTAAATAAATAAATAAATAAATAAATAAATAAATAAATAAAATACCTAAGAAGTTAATCAAATACAGAGACCGACCCGCCTCAGAGGATTCATTTTACATTAAAATCTCGAAATGATTCTTAAATTGCTGCACATTTTAGGCTTTTTAAAATGTAATTTTATAAACTGTTAAATGAGATTTCATTTAAAAATCTCTTACATTCCACACTGAAGTCCTATTGTTACTTCCTGTGGTTGCCAAATGGATCATTTTTGTACCTCTAATTTCTAACGGCTGCCCTCCAAGTGGCAAACAGAAATACATGGAGTAAATGAATTAGAAACTGTAAGGGACTTTATTTTTAATTAGTCTATATTCACTGAATAACATATTCTCTGAATATAATTATACATGTAAAGTCATCTTTGCTCAAAGCCATAGAAAGCACACATGTAAAAGTCATTACAGTTGTACAGACAAAATGCCAAACTGGCAAAATCTGTGATAAAGAAAACATGAATAGTTAGTGGCTATGTTGCATAGATATTTGGACTTATTCGAATTTTATTTTGGAAATTGTTTTAAATCACCATGAGCAACAGCTTTTAGTTATTTTGTGATGCTGGGAGTTGAACTCAGGGCTTCAAACATGCTAGGCAAGTGCTCTGTCATTGAGCTATACTCCTGACCTCTTCGAAGCATTTATTAAGGTCTTAGAGTGGTGTCTTGTGCATAAAATGACTTAGACATATTCTTTGATTTCCTAGCTGTACAAATGTAGAGTGTTGGTACTGATGTCTTCTGTCATGGGAAGCACGTGACTAGCATTTCATGTGGATATTAGCAATCCTGAGAGGAGACACAAACATTTGGATTCGATAGGCACATTTATGTCAGGTTTCTGTATCGTACTTTATTTCTCATGGACATTTGCTCAACGCAGTGTATGAGAATGTCTTAAATCTCCCATGCTGTGTTGAGGAAACTTCCAAACACTTGCCTACCGTGTGCAAAGACCTGAGTCTAATCCCTAGCACTGTCAAAAACGTTTATTACAAACTATATCATGTACAGGTAAAAATTTCTTATGGTGAGTGTTATCATTAGGTATATCTAAAATGTACCACTAAAAGAAAATTGAAAAAATTGTAAAAAAGCAAACATAATTGCAGTTATGGTATTAACAATATATTCGATCTCAAAGTCTAGCATTGTTTTGATTGGATTATTACTATTTTGTCTGCATTCTGTCACTATGATGGTATTTCAACATTTGCATGTTTATTTAACTAGTGTGGCATTTAAGGTGGACTGTCAACTTGACTGGCTTTGGGATCCACCTGGACATTTGGTGGATTGTTTGTCTAGGTAGGTCATACAGGTATGGCCTTGGGGTGTGTATCTGGTTCCTTCCTCTTCCTCTCTGGCACACTTACCCTGATCTGCTTCCGGGCCACCATGAATTAAACAGCTTTGCTCCACCACATCCTTTCACCATGACGTTTCTGCCTTGGACTGAACCCCCCAAGAGAATGAACCAAATTAAACTTTTCCTCCTTTAAGGTATGAGTGTAGGCTATTGTTCCCAGCAGTGGAAAAGCTGACTAGTACACTAGCTATTAGTTAGTTTTAGGAGCACTAATATCCTAGTTATTATTAGTTTTAGAGCACCAGCCCGGTACCAGGCACAGTGCCAGACTAAGTGAATGAAAGACAGGGCGTGCCATAGGAGGTCACATTTTTTTTTCAGATAGGTATTTACAGTATAATATAGAAAGTGTACAGATTGTGTCATTTTCCTCATTCTGAAACTGCCCTTATTTGTCTTCTTTAGGTAAATAAAGTTCCACCTCAGGAATCTACTACTATCTCTTCTGTCTTCTCTGTTCCTAATGTCTCTGTTTTGATTGAAGACCTTCTCATCCTTTACCTGGATTGTGGACAGTGCCCACCTTCACCCAACTTCAGTCTGTGCTATGTACCTTTTTAGATAGTACCTTCCTAATGAACAGTCTGAACAAAGCAGGGACTATCATCAACTTAGGGTACAAATTTTCCAAGTTCTTAGCTAGCCGTACCAGGCTTTCAAATTTCGTATTCAGAATTTGCCACTCCTTTTTTCTTGCATCATATGTAATGAAGGTCCTAAGCGAACCAGCCCTCCTTGAGCAAATCACCTGTGTACGTTCTCATTTTTGAGCATTAGACAGTGGTGTTTCATCTGTCTGGCATGGTCCTCTCAGCCCTTTACCTCCCTCTATTTTTTTCTGAGAAAATCTTCAAAGTTTAAACTACATACTAACCTGCATATTAAATGCAGCATTTCTTGTCATCAGAGAATAGATGTTTTAAGGTTATAGTATACCACAGTCCTTCACTTATAAGTTTATTTTGCTCTAGAGATTGACAGTTCCTTCAAGGTGGAGAGTCAGTTTTTTTCCTAACATAATCTGAGTTCTTACCTAGGAAATGCTCAGTAATTACTGAGTTAGTGAATGATGATGTCTGTACGATATGAGTTGATTATCAAAAAATGTCAGTCTTTAGCCAGGTGTGGTGAGGCAAGCCTATAATCCCAACACCCAGGAAGCTGAGGCAGGAGGATTGAAAGTTGGAGATCAATCTGGGTGAAATAGTGATTACAAGCCTACCTGGATTACATAACAAAATCTTGTCTTGAAAGAGAAGAAAAAAAAAAAATGTACATCCTGGGCTTTCTGAAGGCCTTCAGCTTTGGATTTTCAGTTCCTTTTCTGGTCCTTTCCAGTTGGTTAGGTGGGTGTGAGAGGTAACAGTGACCTTACTGGTAAATCATTTATACTGATCACCTTGAAAGAGTGTGTGTCGTGAGATTAATGTTTTATTGTCTCATCCATATTCACTTTATACTTTCAGTGCGAGATCCTGAATGACACCAGCCCTCGCACTAATCTATGTAATTAAAAAAATGAACGTCCAAGTACTTGGCAACCATTTCAGACCTTTTGATGTGTTTTCTGGCTTAGGGATTCTTCAAGGGCACTCAGGCTGCCATTGAGATTTCAATTGCCTGTGTAAAGGAAGAAAAGTGTGAAATTCTCTTTTCCTCCTTTGAAAAGTCAATCTTCTATCTCCTTTTGTTGGGTTCTCTAATTTATTTGGCTTTGATTTTCTTGGGTTAGTTCTCCTTGTTGATACAGTTGCAGGATGAGCTTGTGAATATTTTACGGCATTAATTATTGCATGTGAAAGGGTGAGAAGTTTGCATCCCAAGGCATGTGCATCTTGAATTGCTTAGGTCTTACCTTGTGCAAATACTAAGGGAGTAAGGATGGAATTTAATTAAAAAAATGTTATTTGAATTCCACCCTTACATTTAGCCAAGGTCTTTTAAGTACTTTATCACTTTTCTTCCCACAAGTTCCTCTATCACACAAACAAGCTGCTGCTATATTGTTAGATTTGTGTTTATAAAACATGAATAATTCATATAATTCATACTTTGAAGTGTGTGGTGTTTCCTCATGCTTTTAAAATATATTATGAAGTACTGAATGTCATGCTGACCATGCTGTGTACCTTGACTCCAGTCCACCTAGAATTTTCTTTCCCGATTGGTTTCCTATATATCTCGTAAAGCCCAGCCTTAGCATCACACCCTTCCTTAGCTCTGCTTTCTCCGATGCTCTTATCTCTCAGGAAATAAGTCATTGTTTTTATTTATTTGATTTAGTAGCACTATTTTTTTTATAGATGCGGGAATAAAACGTAGAGGCTAGGAGCTAGTGTTTCAAATGCAGCCCTGCTCTGTGCATGCTGTCTGTGAGACCTTTGGCAGATTATGTAAAGAGCCCTCAGGAGTAACAGAATTTTGAGACCAGCTTGGGCAAATAAAAAGAGTTGGAGTTGTTGTTCTGTGGCAGAGAACACTTGGTTTTAATGTCCAAGACATGCACAAAGGAAGGAGAGAAGGAAGGAGGGAAGGGAAAGGAAGACAGGCAGAATTAGTCCGTGCCTGGTATATAGTAAGTACGCAACTTCTGATAGGAAAACTATTTTGTGTGGTTACATTTTATGTTGGTTTGCTTGTATATCTCTTTCCTCTATTCATAATACATTGCTGGAATTCTGCCTTCATTATACAGGCAGCGTCTGAGGCCTTTGACATAAGATATTTCCTTTATGTGCTTATTAATGCTGTTACATGAATGAAAGGTCATGTATTAGTTAAAACACTCTCTGGAGAATTACAAGACTATTAAAGTAAGTTTTAAATACCTACATTAGCGCTGAAATCAACGCTGAAATATTTTGAGATGGGCTTTGCTCACAGGGAAAAGGAAAATGAAAGCTACTGTGTGACCCACAGTCCGAGATAACAAATCCAAAAAATGTTAGATACGGCATCTCTTCAGTGGAGAATTATTCCTGGAGCCAATTCAGAAATAAAAACAGTGTACATGTTTAACAAAATCTCCCTTTAGTTCAAACTTGGCAGGTGGAACTAGTTTAAGTGTAAACATTGCTAAGTAATTTCAAAGTAGGTAGTAATAGGAATAATGATCACCACGTATGTGTCTTTCACGTCTGTTAATAATAAGCCATGCTTATGTGCAGCATTCAGTACAGCTAAAATATCTTAAATGGAAGAAGTTAATGACAACTCTCTGCTATGCAGTATCGTCAGCAGCACTTCTCAGATTTAATTAGAGATGAATTGCATGTTCATTAGTTTCTTTTAAGGTGCTCCTTTAGTGTGAGATATGTTTGTGTGTGAGGTAGGGGTGTGTGTGTGTGTGTGTGTGTGTAAAGATATCCCTGAAATGTTGGTTGATGTCTTACACTTAGCATAAATGTTTGAAGGTTTATCTGTGTTGTAGCGTGGAACTGTACTTTCCATCTTATTGCCAAATAATATTTCAGTTTATGAATAGGCCATATTTTGTTTATCCATTGGTGACTTAATGGGCTTTTTAATTGTTTCTAGTTTTTGGCTGTTGTGCATAATATTTCCCCTGGATATTCGCATCCAAGTTTTTGTGGATATGTTTTAATTTCTCTAGGGCATATACAGTACTTAGAAGTGAAATTGCTGAATCCTCTAGTAACTCAGCATTTTGAGGGGCCACCAAGTGCTTCACCAAAGTGGCTGCTCCCCTTTGCGTTTCTACTAGAAAAGTGGGACGGCATATATTTATTTACATTGACACCAGCAGTTGTTATTTCCTATATGTGTGTGTCTAAAGAAAAGTTACTAGAACCATCCTAGTGAATATAAAGCAGTGTATCATTTATTGAGTTGCATTTCCTCAGTTGCTAATAATATTAAGCATATTTTCATGTGTTTGCTGGCGATTTTTATATTTTTGGAGAAACACAAGTATGCAACCCTTTGCCTATTTTTCACTTGGAATGTTTTCTTTTTATTATGAGTGTGAGAGTTCTGTATTATGTGTGCACAAACTCTGGATGCAAGTCCTTTATCAGATTTACATGTTTTCTCTTTCCTAGATTGATCTCTCTCTCTCTCTCCCCCCCTTCCCTCCCTCCCTCCTCATTCCCTCTTCCTCTCCCTTTCTCCCTTTCTCTTTCCCTCTCTCCCTCCTTCTCTCTGTCCATCCCTCCTTCTTTCAATCCATCCATCCATCCATTTATCACTCATTCATCATTCATTCATTCTTGTACTTGGGACTGAACTCGGATCATTCATACTGAGCTGTAGCCTCAGCCTTTACTTTTTATTTTTATTTCAAGACAAGTTCTCCATAAGTTTCCCAGGCTGAGCTTAGACTTGTGATCTTTCTGCTTCAGCCTTCTAGGGTGCTCAGATAGAAGCTGTGCACCACCACACCAAGCAGTCTTCACTTTCTTGGTACCATGGTTGTCTGTATTTTTTTTTAAAAAACCAGACATATGAGACCAAGGGCTAGATTTTAAAATTTTCATTTTCATTTTCATGATTTATCCATCTATCAAGATTTATGTTTTGTATTACTCTGAAAGTTTCAGGTTTTACAGTGAAAGCTATGGGATCTTCAATGCCAAAACTCTTAATTTCATTATTTCCTGCATGATGCTTCGTGGTACCCAAGACACTCCATGACAAACGAGTTCAGTTTCTAAGGTAGAATACATTTGTGACGTGTTGTTTGCTTTATTTTTTAGTCCAAGATCACATTATTAAAGGCCATGTCACTTCTGTTTTAAAAATAACATTTGTCTAGTGCAGCAGTTCAAAAATCTTTCCTCCGTCCAAACAGCCTTAATATTAGGCTCTGCAATGTGTACTTCAGAAATAGTTTGATCTGTTATCTGAACTTATTTCATCTTTTTCTCAGAACTGTGTACATTTGTCTATTGGAGAAAAAGGTTATGGAATTTTTTAACTTTTAGGTCCAGATGCATTACAATGGAGAAAACTAAAAGACACACAAGTTACTTCAGTGATGCTTGTTCTCTTCCGTCTGTCTCATTCATGAGATTGAATTTAATACATGCATTATATACACAGTGCGAATCAAATCACTAACATAAATAACATGTCAGTAACATGTCAATAACATGACTTTGCACCAACCTTATAGATAGAGTGCCGTGTTTTTGTTTGGTGTAACTCCAAAAGCAGGTATTTTGTGTAGTTCCAATTCTCATCCAACTCCAGGCATTTTCCAATATGTATTTGTTACCTGTCATTCCTGCTACTGATCCATAAGAAATTGGATGTGTGCGTGTATGTGCTTGTGTGTGTTTTTGCATTTGGATACATCTAGTCAAATAAAACTCAGTGATGACATGTTATGGCTTCAGGATTTGGGGCAGAGGCACTTACCTTTTCCTTGTGGTCATTTTGTGTAAATGATCATTGCTTCATCTTTGCTTCTCTCTGCTGGATGGCTTCCTAGCAGAGAGAATGAGAAGACAGAAAGGGAAGAGAGACAAGTCATCCAAGTTTTCCTCCTTGTAAGAGTTTTCTTGGGAACTTCGCACAGCAACTTCTGCTTGTTTCTCACTGGACAGTACTGGGGCCCAGGACCTCCAGATCTAAAGTGAGTTGAGGTTGGGAGATGTAGTTTCTTACCTGACACATTGCCGTCCCTGTGAGAACTGAGGTTGTATGAATGGGGAAGAGCAAGACGATGTTTGTGGGAAGGACAACCAGCCATTTATTTCAGGCAAGAGATGGCAAGTAGGGAAGTGTGCATATGAGTGAAAGGCAAAGCTTCCTTATTATTTGTACCCCCCATTTGCATCCCAAGCTTGCAGCACCACAGAATACTTACATTATCATCAAGAAATGCAAACATGTACAAAAAAGAAAAAGGAAGATCAACGAATGGGTGGAGGATGAAGGGAGAGGAAAGAAAGGGGGTGGAAAAAGGAAGTAAGATGTGTTACATACATGTGCCAACTCCCCACAAGGAACGTAATCGTTATGTACAACGTGCGTGTACTAACAAACTAAAATAAAAACTATTGCACTGAGAAACGAGTTGATAAGTTTGTCAGTACTCTTTTCATGTAAAGAGATATTTGACAATGCTAAAAAGTAGGAAAAATGTTTGATTGAAGCAAACATACATGCCATGAGGGGTGCAAATTATACTTTAAAGCTTAATACACATTTTAAAACAAATTCTCACATGCAACCACTATATTGGTCAAGATATAGAGTGATAGAAACACTTGGTAAGCTTCTCTCTTGCCCACTCCATTCCGAGTTAACAGCTATTTAGCCTTCTACATCATGAATAAGTTTTTCCTATTGTTGGACTTTACATAGGAGAATGATGAAGTTTTGTGTGTGTGTTTAGTTTCTTTTCAATTTAAACATAAAATTAATTGTGTACTAATTTTAGTAATATTTTGTTTTCATTGTCAACTTGATTTTCATTATATGAATATACCATGACTTGTTTTTTTCAAAAAAAATGCTGCAGAAGTTTAAAATAATAGGCTTGTTCTTTATTATAATTTTTCAAACCTAGGTATATGACAAAATACTTTTCTGTAGCAAGGGAATTCTAGATAGAATGAAATTGCACAATGATACAGATTTTTAAAATTAATTTTTCAGTATTTAAATTCCACACGTTTTGACGTCTATGATTCTGTTTTCTCCTGGACAGACCAGACATTCTTTAGATAGGTATTTATTGAGTCCCTTAACTTGTGGTAGTAACATTGGACACTGAAGCAAAGATGAGTGAGGTCTTTTATCTTACAACTCATTTTCTACGTGGGAGACAGAGGGAAAAAACCCAATGAAATAAATAGACAAGATCATTTCATATTATATAAGGGTAGGAAAGAGAGTGGTGTCTGGTGAAGAATAATGGGGGAAGGTGAAGTTTCTACTCTCATTTCCTCCCTAGTCCTAGAACCTAGTACCTACCAAGCCTGGGAAGTGGCCAGATTCTATCTGTTGGTATTAGATGAATGCATAATTAGATGGGTAGACGGATAATTAATCAGTCATGGACTGTGTCTCTAAGGAGGTGTTACTTGAAATGAAACAAGAATAGTGAGAAAGAACCAGCAGCTGCTCTAAGAAATGGGAGAATTCATTCCAGGCAAACAGCATTCAGTCCCAGGTTATAGCAGTGAGTTCAAACTTAATTCTGAAATAGATGGAAAGCCTTTAAACAGTCCGGTATTGATTATCTCATCAGAGCTTCGTAAACATTACATGAAGTAAGTAATCTTATTATTATCTCCATTTTGTAAGTGAGTAAACTGAACCTAGAAATCATAAAGTAACTTACCCAGATTCAGAAAACTGGTAAGAATGAAAATGGGATTCGATTACAAGAAATTCAACTCCAGAATCTAGCTTTAAGCACTACGCAGTTTTCTAAACATCCAGTACACATACTGTCATGTGTACAGTAGCTTACGTAACAGGACCTGGATTGTTAAATCAGCAAGAAAGAGGCTGGAAATAGGTTAATAGACTCAGTTTTTAGAACAGTTTCTAACAGCGGCTCAGGCAGCAAACAAGCTGCTCAGAGCAGCCCCTGACCATCATTATTGTCTTTGTATAGTAAATTATGAACTGTATTGTTCCAGGCAGTCTAGTTTTTTTTATTCTAATGAAGCCTTTTAATATATGGAAATGCAAAAATTAGAGTACTAATATTTTAAAAGAGGAGAACTATTACAAACTGACGCTGAGCAGTCTAATTTTGCTGTTAAGTCAAAATTGTGACTGTAGCTTGCATAATTTACTGATTTTAAAATCATTATTGACATCTTTTAATGAAATTATTTATCTTGGGCATTTGGCATTTACACTATAGCCAGAAACAACATACAGATAGGGTTCTCCCATGACAGCTTCCAAATAAATAATAGATGAATAAATGAATGTTTGTATGAATGAATGAATGAAGGCGAATAGGAAAATTACCCTATAACTCCTGTAAACTGACAAAAGACTTAATTTTTCAAGTGTCCATTTCTGATTTTTATTTATTTACTTGCTTGCGTGCTGATAGTTGAAGCCGGGGCCTCCTGCCTGCTGGCCAAGACCTCTACCACGATCTACATCCTCTGCCCCTGATCATTTTTGAATTCTCTGATTCTAATTCTTAAATGCCTCAGTAAAGTTTGAGAATCTGAAGAATTTCCTATGGGTATTTCAATAAAGAATACAGGCTATGATACGATAGTGAAGTATGAATATTTTGTTTGCCATTTTCCACCTCCTTCCAATATGTACAATGCAGTTGATGGTGAAACACATTTTGTGGGGGAACTTTTAATAATCCTGATCATGGAAAATATGTTCAATGGACTTTTTAAGTTGTATACTTCCTTTAAGATTGCACTCTTCTGAAAAGAATCTAGTTTTCAATTTAGATCAATATTCATATAAGCTAAACATCCTATCCACTGTAAAATATTGATTCAAATTGACAAGACCAGAAGTAAATCAATACATCAGTAAAGCTCTGTCTTATATAACCAGAATAATATTTTTGTTTTCTTTTTTTTTTTTAATAGTACTAGGAGTTGAATCTAGGGCCTCTACCACTGAGCTATATCCCCAGCCTTTTTATTTTTTGAGACAGAATCTCACTAAGTTGCCTAGGCTGGTCTTGAACTTGTGATCTTCCTTCCTCAGCCTTCTGAATCGCTGGGATTGTAGCTATACAAGAGCCATGATAGATTCTTGGTTGGTCTAAAAGAATATCTTCCATAGTAGGAAAAATGTTTTGCCGGCTATTCCTGAGCCAGAGAACTAATACCTAGAATTTATAAAGAGCTCAAGCCTCCCCCAAATAAAAGACCCAATCAAAAAATGAGCAGCTGAAATGATCAGAAACTTCTCAGAAGTAAAAGTACAAATGGCCAATGCGTACATAAAAAAATGTTCAACATCTGTGGCCACTGGAGAAAGCACATTAATTCTGGAGACTCCTTAGCCCAGAAAGAATGGTCATCATCAGGAAATCAAATAATAGCAAATAGTGTCAAGGATGTGGGGGAAAATGAAAACTCTACTTTAGTGGTGGGAATGTAAGTTCGTACAACCAGTATGGAGATCAGTATGAAGATTCTGCAAAAAAACTAAAAATAGACACTCCATTCAGTCCAGCTCTTCCCCTTCAAGGTATCTTTCTGAAAGAGTTAAATAATCATATGACAGTTGATAAATGTATACCTGTGCAGCACAATTTATAATAGCTAAATATTGGAAAGAACCTATGTGTCCATCAATGGATGAATGGAAAACATGGCATTTTACCAAGCAGAGTACTACTCTTCCTTAAAAAAGGATAAACTTGAGTCATTTGAGGGAAAATGGATGCAATGTGAGACTGTAAGTTAAGTGAAATAAATCAGATATACAAGCCTATATACCCATGATTTCTCTTATAGGAGTAACCCAAAATATAAATAAAAAACAAAATAAAAGATAATATGAAGTAAGTAAATAAATCTTTCACCAGGTGGTAGAGGACCAAGAGATTAGAGGGAAGGGGATTAAAAAAAGGAATTAAGATGTGTTATATACAAGTACAAACTCCATGCAAAGAATGTGAACATTATGTACTACAAACATGTACTAATAAAGAAATAGATCTGCAGGTCTTTTAATAAATGATTTCTAGCAGCATTTAAAAAGTTGAACAGGAAATGCATGTGCCTTTTTTTTTTTTTTTTGGTGCTGGGGATCAAACTCAGGGCCTTGCGCTTGCAGGGCAAGCACTCTAATCACTGAGCTAAATCCCCAGCCCCGCATGTGCCTTTATAAAATCTACTAATTATAGAAAATGGAACCAAAGTCATTTTGGCAATGCCAAATTCAGGGATAAGAGAAAGCCAAGGACCATCGTACTGCACAGGCATATCCTGTTCTCTGTCAGATGATCTACCCTTTTGCAACCTCTCAGCACACCCACAGTGAAGCTGTATGGGAAAGAGGAAGTGGCATGGAAAATGTTTAGAATGTTGTCTCTTTACAGAAGCTTTTGGGGCACTGATGAAAAATGTGGCTAAGCACAGAATGAAATAAGACTTTGAAAATTTTGCAAAATACATTTTTGTAAAAAAAAATAAATTTCCTATGAAGGGGAAATTGTATAAAAATGAATTTAGTATTTTATTTCACTTATAGTACTTAAAATGAATTCAGTATTTTAAGTCAGTAATCCCCAACCCTGTCACCAGGGAGCAGTTTTGTGGAAGATAGCAAGTAAAGGAAAATGGGTACAGGGAGGTCAGGATTAGATTCTTACAAGAAAAGAACACTAGGTCACTTGCACACGCAGTTCACGGCTGGGTTCATGTTCCTATGGGAGTCCCATGTGAGGCTGATTGACAGGAGGTGGAGCTTAGGCAGTAATGCCTATGATTGGCTGTAAATACAGATGCAGCTCAGTACCCAGAAGGCCACCAACTGGTTCCAGTCAGTGGTCCAGTTGTTGGGGACCCCTGTTTTTAGTCACACGAATTACTGAGACTTATTTTTTAAAATGACACTATTTTTTTGAGACTGTTAATAAAAATGATAGTTGAAATAGATAATTTTCCTATGATTTAATTTTGTTGCTTTAACAATTTAAAAACTAAGTAGTAGTTAGCTCAGTGGTTAAAGTGCTTGCCTTGCAAATACAAGGACCCGAGTTCGATCCCCAGCACCAAAAAAAAAAAAAAAAAAACCCAAAAACTAAGTAGTTACATATATTTATTTAGTTCTGTATGGTTTTTATAGTTATATATACATAAATTACATAAGTGAATGAGTATATGAAGTATGATAAAAATATATGGTGAATGTTTATATGAAAAATAATTATTATAGTAAAAGACACATTGCTGTTACGCTCCCTCGAAATTCTCCTGCTCATTTCAAACCCAGTTATCTCATAACTCTTGCCACTTTCTGAAGCAGTTCTGGAAACCCTCTTCTGTGAGTGTCTGGAGCTGGGCTGTCGTTGCTGCTTCAACATCCTGACTGGAGTCAAAACATTTACCTTTTATGGTTCTCTTGACTTGGAGGAAGAGCTAGAAGTTGCATGGTACCAGATTTTATTTATATACAGTATATCTGAAATGTAAGATTTGGGGATCAAGAAATTTTTCTATTTTCTAACACACACTATTTATTTTAATACTGCATTTGAAGTAATTATGTTGTTTACACCAAATGCACTGACATATTAGAATGTTTGATAAAGAAAAAGAAAAAATTTGTCCAAAGGTAAGAACTCCTAGATCCTGTTGAGTTAACACTTCTGCTGCAATGAGGCTACATTTAGGTTTCATTATTTTTTCCAGGATTTCCTTTTTTCTTTTTTTTTTTTTTTTGTTATTTTGTTTTTTTATGAAGAGGCCAGTTTTATAGGTTAGTCTTATGAAATTGCCCCCAGTGAGTTTAACTGAGTTTTAATAATTTTCTGGGGAAACTAGCCTTTGAATGAGTCCTTTCGGGAGACATCAGAGACTAGAATCTATATGAATATATATAGGGAAACAGAAATATTAGCATAATCCAATTTAAAACCAAAGGTGAAGAGCTAGAAATAATACATGAAAGCTTTATCATTTTTTAATGCTTCCTATTCTATTACTCAATTGGTAGAAATAATACAAGAGGTAGTTTAACACAGTATAAAATACAAATTTATAGTCACATTCAGTGGAGCTTACAGGTTGAGTTTCAACTGAAGTAAAGTTCACAGAGTTAACAAATGAAAGACATACTGCCTTAATACTTCACAAGAAAAGGGCATTTTGTTTTGTCTGTT
Source organism: Hystrix cristata (assembly GCA_004026905.1). NCBI lineage: Eukaryota > Metazoa > Chordata > Mammalia > Rodentia > Hystricidae > Hystrix > Hystrix cristata. Next base: position 66,018 of record PVJO010005807.1, on the reverse strand, counting down.
CAAAACTTAAGAGCTTTTTAATTGGGGTTATTTTAGAAACATTTGCAAGAGATTTGTTTTTTGTTTATTTTGTTTTGTCCATATGCATTTATGGCCCTATCACCTGCATTGGGAATTTAATTGTGTTTACAGAAAGATGATACATTGGAAGGTATCAGGAACTTCTGTGTTAATAAGATACATAGTTTTTGCACAGTGAATCTTTTAAAACATTTGTTATTTGTGACTCTCAGTGTTTTCTACTCTTACCACATCAGCCCGTACCTCCCATCACCAATGGGCCCCAGTAATGTTAAAATGTGGATTTTTCCAATTGTTATGCAGAAAATTCATCTGAATCTGATGTGGTGGATTCTACAGACTCTATGGTCACGCACATGTGGTCCGTGTTACTCTTGAGTAATAATGCATGAAGTTTTGTTTTAATTATAAATTTGATCAAATTTTGTAAATTGTTTGCTGGCATGGTTGGAGGATAGCTTTTCCCGCCGAAGTTTAATAGAAAGTAGCCACATACAAAGTATATGTGGTGTATTATGTGAATTATACTTCTCTCGAAGAATTAAAATTCAGTAACACTTAAATAACATTATGCAGTGATTCGTAAAGTTAAAAATAATAGCTAACATTTAATGAGTCCTTACTACACATCAAGGTCATGTAACTGTGTAAAACTGAATGTCATGGCAGAGGCAGATTGGAACCAATTTAACCTCCAGAGCTCACATACTTAACCGCTGTGCTAAAATTTATTACTGATTCAAAAAGTGTACAAGATCCTGTGCTGCTTCTGGGTTGGCAGTTCCAACGTTTTTTATGCTTGCATAGATCATAAAGCTAGATTTATATACCTAATAAATTGTGTTGAAGAAATGCGTAAATGCAGGAATGCGTAGTACTAATGAGATACACTAATTGAGAATTTGGTATGCCTAAACATCTGGTACAAAATTTACTCTATATTTGGACGTAATTTCATGACCAGCATTTTGAAGTGTTATCAATTTGTAGTGTTTACAAATGATTTTCAGGGAAATTAAATTTTTCTCGTATTCCACCATTTTAAGGAAAGTTCAGGCTAGAGAGTGAAAAGTGGATTTTGGAAAAGATAAATCCATCACGTTAACTACTACCATAAGTCCTATGAAGGAAAATGAAATCCAATGTCTTTTTCTTTTTCCTTACCAATAAAGTCTGGTGCCAAACACCTGATAAGTAGTTTGGACTCAATTACTGTTTACTGTTAAAAGTCAGGCAGCAAGAAAAAACAAAGTGTATTATTTGCAACCAGCTGACCCAAATTCTAATCCATGTTAAACCACTTACTGTTTCACCTCTCTTAACTCATTTCCACATTTATAAAATAGGGATCATTTGATCTCTGTGAACTTTTTTTTAATGATGGAAGAAATAGAGTACAAAAAAGTATTTACAAAACTGTGAAGCATATTGCCCAAAGTATTTTCTATGAAGAACTGTTGATCTTTCTTTAATCAGAAAAGTTCCGTGACCAAGCATTTCTAGAAATGTTTAAATTCAGTTTCTTTCCTTTAGGACTTCCCCAGACTTGAACATATTTCTATGTACTAGGAACATCCAAGGAAGAATTATATTATGCAGATTCTCATAAGTTTATTTTACTTGATCACCATTTCTTCCTAAGAATACCTCACACAAAAATTATTCAACCGCTTTTGAGACTGACATGATCATATTATTAATAATAATACAAAAATGAAAATTAGCAATAAAAATTATAATGTAGTCAAGAGAGTCATGATGTACTCTGAAAATAACGGAAGATTTGGAAGATTAAAGGCGACATAAAAGATTAGTATATCCAGTGTCATTGTGATACAAGAATGGAAGTAGAATTAGGAAAATATTGTAAACCAAGGGGTGGGAACATCATTTTCATCCTTATTAGAAATAGAGAACTCGTTGAAGACAGGCTGGATTTCAAACTCTGGAATATCTGAATTTCTGTCTGAACCCTTCTCATTCCTCAGTGTTCATGAAACTTTGGCTGCTAGGTTGGAACGCTAAGAGTCAGGATCAGGGATTTGGCATCTGCCAGGTGAATGGAATTCAGGTAGTAATTGCCAGCTGTGAACAGAAGAAGTATGTGCTCATTTTGGTTGTTCAGTGTGGTGTTTTCAGACCCTGAATGCTTTCTAAGCAGGTTGAATTGTAAAGAATCATTTTCCATGGTGATTTGTCTGAAGATTTAAAATGAGGCGTATAGAAGCAAGCTGAATTCTCCTGGGAACCATAAGAGAGAGATGGAGATCTTGGGAAAGATCCCAAAGGCAAGAAAGGCTGGAACCCATGGTGACTCGAAAAACACTCACTTCCTTTGTGCTACCCAGGAGTAACGGGCCAAAGGTGACATCAGTCCTGCCAAAAAGGAAAGCTGTGTGAAGTTCTCAGAAGTAGCTGATGAATACTTTTAGGCTCTTTACTGTATTCTATATAATGTAACAATCTGCTCTGTCCCCCCAAAATTCTCCAGTAAAATCAGCATCCCTAGAGAATGCCTTGGAGAGTGAGACCGATGTGGGGCGAGTGTGAAAAGTTGTGCTGCACTAGTTACAATGAAGGATGTTCACAAGCCTGTGGCTGCTGGACGTGTCCGGTTAACCCAAAGTGGACTGACGTGGTCTGCTCATTTGGAAATTAGAATCGAGGATGAATCTTTTCAGCCCCATCTGTGTTATGTCTTTCTGGACCCCAAACTCCAGTGTGGAACCTGGAGGGCAGAATGACATCGTAGGAGGGTTTTCTGGTCTAAAACCCTGACCCAGAGCAGATGTCTTTTTGTCGCTTTTCTAGGCATCACACATGGTTTTGACTTTAAGTGGAGGCTGAGGAAAGAAACACCAAGGGACAAGGGCAGCTCCCTAAAAGGACTAATCAGGGATGGGGTGGTCCCCACTCCTCCTCTCACATCTTCCAAGTCCAAGAGAAGGCCCGCATCACATGCGACACAGCAAATCAACAAAGGCAATCCACCACATTAACAGAACTGGGGCACAGGGAGCAAGCAGGGTGAGCTGTTCTGCAGACAGGGAATTCTGGGGGGAGGAAACATAACTATAAAAAATTATGGAAGAAAAGTGTATGCCAGGGGGAGCATCCCAACAATGATAGGGGAGGAAACATAACTATAAAAAATTATGGAAGAAAAGTGTATGCCAGGGGAAGCATCCCAACAATGATAGGGGAGGAAATATAACTATAAAAAATTATGGAAGAAAAGTGTATGCCAGGGGAAGCATCCCAACAATGATAAAGGAGATCTTTTAATTTGCTTAGCTAAGCTGGAAACTTCATGTCCCATACTAAACGTAGAATTAGAACACACCCCTTCTCTGATGCATTTTATAATGTTTTTCACTACTGGAGATTGAACCAAGGGACCTGCACATGGTAGGCAACCATCTTCCACTGAGCTACATCCCTAGCCTGCATTTCGTGCAAGTCACAGCATACCTAAGGGATGGTAAAACTGTGCCATATACTACGACTACCTTAAAGTTGCCTTGGTGAAATGTGGTTCGCATTCAGTAAATTCTTGTTGGATTAAGTAGAATTAAGTAAGAGTTTGGGGAAAGGAGTATCCCTCGTACCTCAGAATTTCTTTACAGAATATTCTTTGGAGCTGATGATTAACATTTAGTGTGATTTCACATGGAGTAAATGCCAACGTTTATATTGCTGACTGCAAAGATTTCTCTACAGAATATTCTTTGGAGCTGATGATTAACATTTAGTGTGATTTCACACGGAGTAAATGCCAACGTTGATATTGCTGACTGCAAAGATCTGACTCGTCTTCAAATTGTTGCTGAAAGTCGTTGTGTTCCTCCAAGGTCCTGTGCTTGCTGCTGTCCATCTTTGCACCAGCTGCAGCTCTGTCTGGCTTTCTCTTTCCCCACATCTCTGTGTTTGGCTTTTTGATTTTACCCAGTTCTGGGGTAGAACAGAACTTTCTCACAAAGGATGTCCCTGATTTACTTACATCAGTGTAGCTCAGTGCCTAGCCCCTGCCTGTCATTGCCCACTCATTCTCCTTCCTTATACTATGCTCTAAGATTCTCCGCAGCTAGATCATCCCTTGGTGGTTATGCATTTCTGTGTGCGTCTTCCGTCTTTCTTCACTAGAATGTAAGAGTCAGAAGTTTAGAGGTGCATTTTGCTTTCTCCGTTTATCTGTAAGTTGTGCCTGGAATAGTACTGTGCATATAATAGATGTACAGTAAAGCTTTTAAATGAACAAAGAATGAAATAATAAGTGAGTTGCATGATATTTCTGTTTCTTTATATAATTCTTATGTTTTCAAAATATTTTTACTATTTTTTAACAAGTGAAACTAATAGTTCTTCTTGAAACTAATGTGAAAGACAGCAATGGTGATGTTTACTCTACATTGTTACCATTTTTTCATATCTGAAACCCTTTGCCCCCTTTAAGTACCTGCAAAAATAACTTCTTCATTCTCATGTAGGCGTTCACCATCAGTAACAGTGAGAGTGAATTTTTCCCCCCCAAAAACCCTAAAAAGGCACGAGCTTTTATATAAGTAAACAGTTGGAGAAGGTAGCACATGAAAGAATATATAAACATTACCCAAAAATATTTTACCTACAGAAATCTACTTTGAACTGTCTTCATTTCTCATGCTATTATTAAAAATATCTCTGCTTGGATAGAACCTTTGCGTTTCCATGCTGACTCCGCTGCTGCTCCTGTGAACTTTTTGATTCTATGTTTGGCCGGACTTTTGTTTTCCTTGGAACTCAGTGCCGTGCGGCATACTGCTAACTGAAGACTGTGATGTAGAAATTTATTATTAAAAATAAAAGAGAGAGAGGGAAGAATTTATTCCATAAGGATGGAAAAGACTTAGTGTCGAGAAGCTAGGATTTTCAAAGTGCTTTATGTAACAGATTGCGTTTCTTTTCAAAGCAGCATAGGTTGTTTGCCGGGAATAAAATTAAGGGTCTTTATTTTGCCTATCTGGATTCATGAGCCCTGAGGAAGGAGGAAGGATGCTTTTTTAAAGGGGATTTCTTTATCAGACAGAAAGACTTTGCTTGCCGTGTGTGGGTATAACCTCGGTGATGTAAAGTATCCCCAGACCTTCTGGCAAGATGCTTATTAAAATGTTATTCCTCGGAGGAATAATCCCAGTGAAACGGCTAAGAGGGTACTTTTTAAATAGACACTGAGAGACATTTTTTACTTCCTGTATAAAATAGCCATACACTGCGATCAACTAGAGTGTTTTCTAGTCCTATATTTTTATTCCTTTTTCCACTGTTAATCTCTCTGTGTTTTTTATTTCGAGCACCTTTATGTACCTAATCTTAAAATCATAAGCATTCTTCTTCCAAAAGGAATATCACAGCATACATAGTAAACTTTCTGATACTTTTCCTAGAATTGCTTAGGTATAGTGCTGTTATTTATCTTGAAGGTTTAGTCTACATGGATTAAATTGCAAAAGGAAAAAAATACTCCACAGATCCTATGTGCTTCTCTGTGTCCATGTTCCATTAATGTCTCTTATCTAATTCCATGGTCTACTTGAAGGACGGTCTTGGTCATCTACCATTTAACACTAACCGTATGTCTTTGATAGAAAAGACATTTCCACATTTGCATTGATGTAACATTGATATAACTTAAGTTTGCACTTAATTCTGAAATCCATTGACTTCATCGTGCACCTGGACTTTACTGTACATTGTAACTGACTAATTTTTTCATTTGTTGTAGCTACTAATCAAATAGTACAGACAGGGAATCATCTGTGTAACACTTTATAACAGCCCTGTGGTTCTGCTTGAACAGGAATATTTGCATTGACTACTCAGTTTAAATAGTCTGTAATAAGAAGTCAGTTTATCATACTATGGTTGGGAGTAACTCTCTGATACATGACACATTTCTTATGCATCCCCCCCACAGAGTTAGTGGTTTTCCTTTTTTTTTTTTTTTGTGGTCCTGGGGATTGAGTGGCAGGGGGTGCTCTGTCACGGACCTACATCCCAAGCCCAGTTATCTTTTTAATAATTTTGAGACAGGGCCTCTGTAACTTGTAAGTTGCCTGGGCTGTGCTGGAACTTGGGATCCCCTTGCCTCAGCTGCCCAGAGTGCTGGAATTATAGCGGGGTGTGTGTGTGTGTGTGTGTGTGTGTGTGTGTGTGTGTGTATGTTACCACACTCAGCTAAAAATTACTATCTTTAAGCTATTTTAATGGTAGAGCACAGAGTGTATTCCATGCTTTTCTTAGTTCTGATTCTGGAAAAACGTTGCCTTGAACTTGTCATCAAACACTTCCTCTTAATATATTGTGGATTACAATTTATGTTGTGTAATGTATTTATCTCTTTACATGGTGATACTCGTGCAGTATAGTTTATTGAATTATTCTAGTCCTGAGAGCTTAAATTCATTACAAAGGAGGATAATAGTAATAATAGGCAGCTTTTATGTTCTTTTTCAGAAGATTTTGATAAACCACTTTATTAGCAGCCTAATGTTTAAATTTATTATCTCTTTAAAGTTTCCCAAAACAACCAGCTAGTCATTAATATTAGATATTCATAAGACCTTGATAAGCCAGATGATTGAAATGTGTCAAGAATTGCTTTGATAGTGCTAGTGAACAGCTGATTATATTGTTCTTAATTTATGTTTCTAAATCATAGTTTATTTCATTAATTGATTAGTGTTTGTGAGCCATATTATCATCAATTTTAAATTAGTTTAATGAGTTCTTATAGAACCAATACTAATAAATTAAAACTTTTTAAAAAACTAAAGCATTAAAGAAATATCAATTATGAAAGCATTTGGTTTTACATAATGATTATCTGGGATAATTTTCCCCAAATTGTTTGCTAACTACATTATAAGTAAATAATTGGAGTAATTCCAAAGCTTAAAATGATTGACTATGTTTTATTAAGAATGAATTGTTTAAAATAACTTTAGTATATTTTTACTTACCTTCCATAAATGTTTGTCATGCAATTTTTTATGAAGGCCTTGAAAACCAAATTTTAATGGCTGTAGAGTATTCTTTTATATATTATATTACATAATATTAGAAAATTATTGTATAGTTTCTGTTTTTTTGGATAACACAATGACTAATACCTTCAAGTTGCTAGATTTTTATACTTTAATAGTTCAAAAGATGTACATTGTTAAGCATATTGGATATGTATAATTATGTATTTTACACATATTTGTAAATATATATGCATAACTGATGTCTTTGTGTCTACAGTTGCTATAAAGTGGCACTATATATGCTTGCTTTTCTTTTTCATCAAATGTTCAGCATGATACTTTGCATTAGTAAGAAATAGTAATATCTTACTGTATACAAAATTTCTTTTACTTCCATAAATTTAAAAATTTCTCAGAAATCAATTGACTGTGGACATGTATTCTATAAATTGTTCTTACCTTTCCCTCAGTTTTTCTACTACAGTGTGTTTCTTTCAGTTGCATCAGCTTTCTTGATGTACTAAAGACATTGTTATCTATCATTTTCTGTAGCTATTTCACCAGTGGACCATTTGTTCAGACAGTCTAAAATTTCAAACAGATCAGTTGATCCAATTGGGGGATTTTTAAAAAAGACTTAGATTTATTTCAATATTTTTATTCCCCAGGTATATTTTCTTTTGTATATTTTCCTACAACATATATCTGTGTTTATTTCAAATTGTCTACTATATCTCCTTAATTTATATTTTGATTGCTAAACCATTATCCCATAATTTGTGTTGTCTTATATTTTAAAAGACTGTTTTCGCCCTTCATAATATTTTCTAAGTGATTTTTATTGTGTATATTTAAAGTGTACAAAATGATGTTTGGATAAAATATGGTGAAATAATTACTGCATTGAAGTAGATGAACATAGCCACTGTCTCAGTTACCTTTCTTTGTTGTTGTTGTTGTTGTTGTTGTTATTGTTGTGCAGTAAGAGTGTCTACCATCTACTCTCTTAGCCAGTTTCTAGTATATGTTAAAATATCATTGTTCTCATGCTATGTATTAGCTCTTTAGACTTACCTGATATAACTGATTATTAGGTTATTTCACATCCAATTTATGTTTTTGTTTTTATATCATATTTTAAAAATTCTCTTAGCTTTTTATTGGAATTGAGTTGAAATTGTAAATTCATTTTGGTAAAATGGAACACCTAATCATTTTATAGAATTCAGTCTTTTTAAACATAGTATTGTGTGTTAGCCAATAGAGGTTTTCTATTTCTGTATACGGTTGTCAAACCTGTCTTTATAGTGTTTGAAGTGTATTATTTTTATTTTTGCTTGTTTATTACTATATCTGCTAAGAAGTAATTTTATACAAAAAAGCTAATAGTGTATATAAACACATTCATACTCCGTCTTGTTAGTGCTTAAACTTGTAAATAGTTCATCAGCCATTTCTGGTGAATAGTTAGAATACTGGACACACAACGAAGTTGCATTCCTCTCAGTTGGTATATTTTATTTCTTTAACATTCTTCTTGTAAATGTTGTTTTCAATAAATAAATATCCTGGTTTCTAAGCAGAGTAGCTCAGGAGTATTACAACTATGGGAATAACTTGGTATTTTATATTACTTATTATGAAAAATTTAAATTTGTAACTTTAGGGGCTTATTTTACATTAAATATTTTTACTCTTTAGAACTCTCATGTTTTGTGATCTTATCCAAATAGAATTGAAGATTACTGAAATATTTTAGCCGTCTGGTTCTTCTTTATGACAGTTAGATTACACTATTGGATTAATCAGCATATTTTCCTAATTAACTGAAAGCTTACTGACATGCAAATAAGGCTTTATGGGATTTGACATCTATCTAGAATTTTCCTGATGGAAAGCAGTAAAGCAAGATATTAGCAGATTCTTATTATCATATACCATTATTAAAATATTTTCACGATAACTGGAGCTTGAAGTAACATCAACCCAAGAGATTATTTATTTAGATATGTCAATTTCTTCAAGGTGGCTATTTAATAATTTACAATTAGAACACAGATTTCAACACCATACTTATTGTATAATGAATAAAGTATTTGTCATGTAAAGTAGTTATGTAACTTACCATAGTTATTATTGTTATAGCTCATGGGACATTCGGAATGGGACCACAAGCGTGGGCCTCGAGGATCACAGGTAAGTTGTCTTCCTTTCCTTTTTCACATTTTGTTTCTGAATGCTTTGAGCTGTGCATTTTCTGAAACCCAAGAAATAATAAGAAGTAGAGGAAGGAAGAGAGAAAATAATCATGCCATTTGTTTTTATTTAAGTTAGCTGTAATTAAAGTCTGGATTTCAAACCCCAAAGGCGATGCCAATGTATTCTTAGGAACTTTCTGGTATTCCAGATTGCTCGTGTTTATATAAATGTAGATTTTTATATTCATCTTGTTTCTGCAGTATACATTTTCATCAGCAACCCACTCTTGATTTTCTTTACTTCCTTTGATAATTTTTCCATCTATTTTCTTTTTTTCCCTCTATCTTCCTGTTTTTGGTTAAATATTTTGAAATGTAATCAGGGTAAACTGAACTAATTAGAAGATTTTGTCTCTAAATTAGCTGTCTTCATCTACGGGAAATGGAAAGATGAAAGGACTTATTACTTTTGAAAAGAAACAAATTCTAAACCTTTCTATATTACCAGACTGTTTTCATTGTTTTACTTTATGTCTTCGGCAAGGAGAAAAGCTTCCATGACGCATTTGTGCTTCTTAATGACCTAATTAGACGATGTGGATTAGTTTAGTTTCCATAATTACTTTCCCTGACAGAATAAAGGCTGAGTTTTATGCTAAGAAAATTATCTGCCCTCTTAGGGTATTTTGTAAAGAAATATAAAATTTTTTTCGTAGCCTATGTTTACCTGACTATAAACATGCCAAACAAAAATTAAATGTGGAAGTCTTACCTCTACCATTTATATTTTGGATTTGCCTCTAAAAAATACTATTGAAAAGAAAAATAATGGAGTACACCGTGTAATGAATGTAAGTTTGGTATAAACAATGAGTTTCTCAAAAGTATGTTTTAGAAAACTGTATGCACCTATGTTGTCATAAGTTTCTGTGGATAACTATTTAATTTAGGTCTCTGGGAAGGTAAAGCCAAGTCACTCAGTTGTTTTAGTTGACAATTTAATAACCATGATTTTAATTTTGTCCACTATAAACTTGATTAGTAGTTACTTGGGATTGTCTGAAAGAATGCGTACTTTGCTCTCTTTCCTTCATTCTCTCTTTCCCCACTTTATTTTCTCTGACAGTTTCCCCTCTATACACTTCTATAATATGTTAAATCAGAATTTGCTGAGAGGTTGATCATGAAATGGTGAAATTAGCATAAATTCCTTGTGATTCTAGAGCGGTAACCCAGTAAAATGAGCATAAGCAAGGAAGTCTCTGGTTTATGATTATCATCACCAAAGATGTTTTGATATCCAAAACAGCCAAGCACCTTACTGAGGACATGTCCGTTCAAAGTAATGTAGTACTAGGTATACATTAAAATTAGTGCTTCAAATACAGTTAGTCCCCATATGGTCTCTTTTTGTATAATTTATCTTCAGGTTGGGATTGATCACTCTATCCTGTAAGTTAAAAAAGTTTCATAGCAGTTTGATTTTGTGTGTGTGTGTGTGTGTGTGTGTTTGTGGTACTGGAAATTGAACCCAAAGTCTTTGCACTGTGGTCTAGCCCTTTTTTAAGTTTTTAAATTTTGAGTCAGGTTTTTGCTTTGTTGTTGTGTTGCCCCAGGTGGACTCAAACTCGCAATCCCCCTACCGCAGTCTCCCAGAGTGTTGGGAATACATGTGTGTGGCACTATGTCTGGCTAAAAATTTGATTGAGTCAGTGTTAAATATGAAAACCACAAAGGAAATTTAAAATATTCTAAATATCATAACATAACTAGAAAAATTTAGAAGTATACAGGAAAAGTATTTTTGATGAGGTTTGTTTGCACTGGAAAGTCTGAGGTAGTTGTGAAAAGCAAAGGAATTAGAAAGTGTTCACATGAATTGTTGTGAGCATCTAGAGCAGCAGTGGTGAATGTTCTAGAGACAGGCAGCCAAACTAGAACCCAAAGCCCATTTATTTATTACAGAGAGCCAACACTACAATTAAACCTGAATACTCAGGTCTTAGTTTAGGAAAAACAACTCGTACATTAACATCTTTTGTCTTAAAAACAAATAACACCTGTGCCTTTGGTGCACCACCATTGATCTAGGACCTTCTTAGATCTCTCAAATTGCAGAACAACTAGTCTACTTGTACTACACATTCAGGCCTCTTTGATTCTTCAAATTAGATTAAAATGTCATCATGAAAAGCAAAAACAGGCACATCAAAAACTAAAAATAGTAACTACAACAAAAGTGGGATTCTTTGAAAATTTAAGATAGATAAGCCTGAGGAAATAACCTTTTATCTAATTCTAATTCCTCACTGGAAAAATAAAGGGCACTGTATTTATGTTTTAGATCACTGATTCCATCTTATTTTGCTTTTTTTCCTTTTATAATAATGCCCAATGCCTTTCAGAAAGAATTTCAGACAGGCTGCATTTGAACACATAACTCTTAATATTTTACCAGTGTCCTGAAGGTCTTCCTCATGTCCCATCTCAGTTTGGCTTAATTTACGGTGAGTTTTTAAAGGCTTGCTACATGTACAGCATTGTTGCGGGTCTAAATTGAATGACAACGTTACTGCTTTCCAAGTGCTCACAAAGTATAGTTTAAAAAAGAGCAATACTTCTGAATGTAAGTACAGTATGATTTACATATTAGGCAGCCTGGTAGATGCATTATTAAATACATAAACCAGGTGTGTTGGGATTTAGGTGAAAGAGAGTAGTTCTTTCTCCCCAGTAGAACCAGGAAATACTTCCTACTTGTGATGCACTCAGAAATGAACCTACATGGATGTGCAAAGAGACAAAAGGATGAATGAAGGAGCTTCAGTAAAATTCTCAACTGGGAAGAGTGTGGGTCATTCTTGAAGTGTGTGAATTTTCTTTATAGCTTCCTTTTCAGCATATATTGGATGGGCGCTGTTCTAGAAACTACCGGGAATGGGGGATCTCAGAATGCCCTGAAGAATAGAGGGAGATACTGCAGGCGGAGGAAGTGGGTCAAGATTGGAAGCTGAACCCTGGAAGAATCAGTGCCCTTGCCCCAGATCAGCTTCAAGTTCATTGTTAGCAATGTTAAAGGAGAAGCAAGGAGGACAGGTCCAAAGAGGGACCATTCTGGGGCTCTGTAGCTAAAGTAAAGGAGAACATGTTGGTTTGGGAATGCCAGTCCTATCTATGACAATTTAACTATACCAATATACACCACAAGAGAAGAAAGATGGCTATCTGGGGAAAGTCACAGTTAGGGGTGAGAGGGAGCTTGGGGAGGGAGGTAGTACAGCGTGTGGTCTCACTAGGGACCAACTGGAGGAGAAATAATTCCAAATTGAAGGAAGTGGACTATGCAATTATACTGAGAAGAGGGCTGGAAAAACAAACTGACAAAAAAATGTAAAAACCCATAGGATCAGTGGCTAGCACGCTAGTGAACTTGAGGTTTTAATAAAGAACTAATGGCGGAAAGCAGAATACAAGTATTAACAAATTAGTGTGAAACACGGAGGTCTCCAAGAGGAGCTTTGTTTTATTTTTATTGGTACTTTTACAGTATGTAGTGATACATTCATCGTGGGGAGTTGGTACATGTATATAACACATCTTATTTCTTTTTTTGACACCTCCCATCACTTGATCCCCTTTCTTTATGAAAAAGGATCTCTTTTCCTGTTTTCTATTGTCTTTATTTTGCTCTATAATTTATTTATATTTTGGGTTTCTCATAAAAGAGACATCATGTGATATTTAAGCTTGTGTGTAGGACTAGTTTTAAAAAGAAGGTGGACCCAGATATTGTGGCACAAGCCTGTAATCCTAGCATTGAGGCAGTAGGATCCTTGTGACTTTGAGATCCGCCTGAGTGACAAAGTGAGTTCAAGACTAGCCTGGGTGACATAGTGAGACCTAGTCTCTAAAACAAATGTACATAAAATAAAGCTAAGATTGTAGAAAGAGGTGGCAGCAGAAGTGAGTGAAATTTCTTTTTATACCGAGGTGAGGTGTGAATTTTAATAATTACTAACAGACAAAAAGGAGGAATATGTTGAAAATTCTCAATAGTGACTGAGAAAACAGGGCAGTTCAGGAAAGCTCTGTGCTCCCCAAGCAGTCCCCTGAACACCTGTCAATTGCATTTCCCGTACAACAAACCCCTCGCTTCCTCCACATCACAGCCGTTTATCCTGCTTCAGAAAGACAGGCCGGATTCTCAAATGAACTACTTAGTGGATAAATCCTTCTAGTGAGAGATACTAGGAAAGATAGTGGAGACATCCATTCCCAGAACCGGGGAGGAAAACAAGGGGCAGGTACTACAAAATGAAAGCATATACCGCGAATCTAATGACTTCAGTTTTCTTGCTGGAGAAGGACGCCTAAATTTAGGGCTGTAACAGTGGGAAATCTCGAACGGTACAAGCACAGAAATACAGTTGTTTTAGATGTCTAAGGGAGGCATTGGTGCATCAGCAAATACCTAGTAGAAAGCGTAGAAGTGTCGCAGGTGTGTGTTAGCCTGGATGACAAATTTTAGCATATTTTGCTTTGATTGAAAGTACATGAATATATGGCAGGTATTTTTTTAACCTTAGAGGAATCAAAAATAAACAAAACTACTTTGCATTCATATAGTTGCCAATAACCTCTGGCAACATATAGTTTTGTCTAAAATCAACCTCAGTAATTAACAGGACAGAGTTAGGCTTTTCCTAGGTTTTCCTCTAGATTCTTAATAAATAACGGCTTTTCTCAAATTTGCCCCCATTCCCCCAAATTATATAGGTATTATTATAGAATGTCAGGAAGTGCACTTTTCGCATCAAATGCCTGCCGTGTAGAAAAATACGTATCTTGCTCCAAATAAATTGCACACTAAATTACATTTGTCTCTTTAGACTCACCAAGAATTTTATTCAAATTGACTTACTTTATTCTTGGTAATTCTCTGACTTAATTTTTTAGCCCCCTCACAGCTTTCTGGGTGATTTTTCTTCTTTATTTTTTCTGCTTTTTAAGTATCTACTTGAAGAGTAGATCATCCGAATATAAAAAAAAGAATGCTACGTGATAAATAAACGTTCAGAATTCTTTTATTTGGCAGTATTCCCAGTAATACCAAATGAAGTCAGGGGATGGCATTCTCAGAATGTAATTAGTTTTTCTTTTTTTTTTTTTCTTTAAATTATCGAAGGAAAGTTTTCCAGTGGGAAGTTAGGAGAAGCCATAGAAAATTGCAGTCCTTTAAAAAGCGTTAAGAAGGAAATTCCAGGGAGCTATCACTAAGTTGAGAGCGTTGTGGGAAAGATTAGTTGAGTTTGAGAATTTGTGGACTTCTGAGCATTTTAATGCACTGAGAACTAGCAGGCTTTCACTTGTTAATAAAGATTAGTAGTTTCTTTTGTCATGTAGTGTATTACTAAAATCTTTACTACCCATGAGGCTTTATCAACTAGAGACTTCTTGCAGAATGAATGAACAACATTTTTTATGATCCATCTAGCTTTCCGTAGGTAAAGGAATTCTGATTTATATGTCCCTAAATTATTGAAGTTTTGTATGTAGAACACAAAAAGGTAGTAGAAGTGACTGGTTTAAAAAGTCATTAAATGCACTGGTCTTTCTGTAAGCTTAAAACTGATCTGTGCCCTGTTTAATAGCATGTCTGTAATGGCCTAATGACTGCGCGCAGGCGCGTGTGCGCGCGTGTGTGTGTGTGTTTTGACATAGGGTCTAGTATATATTTCAGGCTGGCCTTGAACTCATTATGTAGCCCTCACCTGAAACCCTGGAATCACTTCCTGCCTCAGCCTCCCCAGTGCTGGGATTACAGGTGTGCCCCACCACACCCAATTTGCACTTTATCTTTTTTCTACCAGTGTGTTCAGAAGACTGGATCTCTTAACAATAGTTACCGAAAAGGATTAACTTTATCATTTGCTATTAACACCACACTTAGTGGCAAGTTAATTATTTTCTAGGTTAAATAATTTGTACTTGATAAGTGAATGTAGAATAATTTAAGTGTCTTACAGATGTCTCCGGAATAATGCCAAGTAAATTTATTAAAATCGATGCCCATTAATACATTTTAGAAAGATGACCAGCCATATTTCTCAGGAATTTACTGCCAGGGATTAGTGTGAGCAGATGGGGAGCCCATTATCACCTCCAAATGCCCAGCGTTGCCAGTTGTTAGCATTTTATACCCTCCATCCAGCTGGCTGTAGGATTGCTTTTTCTATAAACACAGTGTCTTTCGCTTGCGTGTCATTCTTCTTTTTCACTTTTCCATACATTAACCTAACAACAGTTAGTACTAGTTTAGAAATTGTTCCACTAATTGCTTCTTTATTTTTTTGGCATTTCTCTAAGGAAGGTTTTTTTTTTTTTTTGTCTGTCACGAAATTTGTTTAAATTTTGCTTCGATGGGCAGGGAGCACACAACAAGTACTTGCCTGGCCCCCACACATTTTAAGAGTGTCCCTGGCATCTCATTCAGTGATGACAAAAAGGGACCTAAGTAGCATATCTACCTTTTCCACTAAGTCTTCCTCTGGGTATTTTAACTTTTATTCTTTACTCAGATCTACAGAGTTAGAACCTCTTTCTTCACTCTGTCTCCACTTTATGAAATTACTTTTATCTAATTACAGTTTCATGTTACATCTTCTGACAAACTTTATGAGGTGGTCTTAGAAAATCTGTCTTGGTACAGTGACAGTGTCCACAGCATCCACAGTGTCAAGAGGATGCCAACATATTTATCTTTGTCTTTGTCCTCAGAGAGGGCAAAACTGTGTTCTCTGCTACAAGTGAACCTACTAGTTTAAAGTCTCCAGCATCTACTCTTTACTCAAGAGATGCTAATGAAAAATGTCTCTGGACATGGTCAGATGTCAGCTGGGAGGCAAAATTGCTCCTGGTTAAGAACTACTGAGATCCCAGCATAATCTCCTTGCCCAGCTTGGACATAATAGTAAATAAATATTTACTGATTATCTTTGACACGTCATGAAGGAAAATGGGGAGATGTTTCTTCAGGTGTTTATACTTTTAAGCTTTTATGTCACATCTGTAAGCCTATCAAACAAAAAATTGTGAAGGACATATTATTTCACTGTGAAGCAATTTTCTCGAGGCGAAATCTTGTCCTAGGAAACTAGGAGGAAATGTAGCGTTCCCACACTTACGCAGTCAGGTGGCTCAAAAGAGCATCCGGAGAGAGAATGTAGCTCTGCCCCGGCAGTGGTCGCACAGAATGTGTGTTTTTGGTGAATTGCTGGGTGACCTGGAGGAAGTCATGTATATCGAAAGCCCTGATCTCTTTCCAAGAACATTGATGAACAGGAATAACGCAAGTCCACAGAAATAAAAAGAGAAATTCCCGCTGGCATGTATGCTTTTGTTTTTCCCTTGTGTTTATAGATTACTAGACAAGCTGTTTAATACTTACTGAGTGACCTTCTTATCTTGAGGACTGTGGACATCGTTCACATGACACGTCGCTGCTTTTTGGGCTAAATCACAACTTTGTGATATTTTATATGGAAACGGAGCAATAAAAGAAGCAGCCATTGATAATAGGCGTCTATTTGCAGGAGCTGTAAAAAGTTTAAGGAAGAGTTAAATTTACTAAGTGTACAAAAGTAATAATATCTTAAACTTTGAGCCACAGTTTCTATGTTTGCAGATGTAGCTTTCTTGTATTCTTCTTGACTCCAAAATATCTCGATGTAAACAACAGGAAAATGACTTAATTAATGTAAGTTTCTGTGAAGCAAATACACACTTTGGGGGAGTTGCTTTGTAGCTGGAAGGGTTTGCCTCCCACTTGTTAGACTAACAAGAAAACTATGAGAACTTTACAGTAGTCAATTTTACTTTATTTTACCTTTTTATTGTGTTGCAGTATCTGACAAAGGAAAATGGTTTTTATCACGTGCTGGGTGATTGTATGCAATCTCTAGCGTACAATAAGATCTTATTTTTTTTATTAAATGTGAGACTATATTAAGAGGACCATTTGGGAATGGAGTTCTTTTTACTTACAGATAAAAATAATGGAAATAAGATTGCAAATATAAACAGATTCTTGTGGAAGACCAAAACTTCAGGGGAGCATATATTGATTAGCACAAATCAGATAGAAGGTAGGCAAGGTGAGGAAGGGCAGGGGAACCAGGAAAGCAAGTTAGCCAGAGAGTGAACCCAGGCAAAGGAAATTGAAAATGGTTGTGGGAAGTACTTGTCTTTTAAGATGAATATGAACATCTGTTTTGTTCTACTGTCAAAAAGACCAAGATACTGATATTTAGCACTTTCTTGGTACAATTTTTATAAATTTGAAGAGGGTGTTTTCATTTAATTTCTTATGAATGTATACCTACATTATATGTATAAATATTTGTTATAGTATAAAAATTTTGTTTATGGTACAAGAATTTTTCTTTTTCCCACTATCAGAAACAAACTAAAAGATCATTCAATAGCATTTGCCACATAGTTTTACATTTTCATCAAAGATACTTTATTTTAAAAATTTCACGTTGGGGGGGATAAATATTTCCTGGCAGATCTCTTCTCACCATGAAATGATACTTCCACTTTCTTTTAAATGCAGCTATCATGTAAACATAAGTAAGTCCAGGGAACTGAGGTTAATCATTAGTACTAAACACCCGGGAGATAGTAATATTAGAGATAGTAATGAACTGAAATTTTCTTCAGAGTTACAAGAATGAAGCTTCCTGTTGGGTATGATTTTACAGATTATAAGTTTTTATTGTTGAGGGTTGTGTGTGTGTACGTGTGTGCATGCACATGTGTAAGTTATGATGTTGTGATATTATACAGGAACCACTTCCTAGAAAACTCTATTACAAACTTTGAGTTTGTTCTTATTGTAAATCTGCAGGTTATCTAACCTGAATCAAAATTGTTTGCAAGCTGAGTTGGACAGCCTGAAATTTAGGCACTTCCAGAGAGCTGCTCTACTTGGATCTCTACAACTATTTCCATTTTAGAATCTTGTAACCAAGTTCTTTTCAGATCATTTTAACCCTGAGTTTAGAGAAAGTTGTTTATATAATGTCAGTGATACATGCCTCACTGAGAAATTGAAAGCAAAAAAAAAAATTGAAAGCAAAAACACGCTCAGAAGATTACGGGTGAGGCAAACAGATATAGTGGAAGTTTCAAAAGGAAACTAACTGATGAGTCAGGAAGACAAAGTACAAACACATGGTAAAGTGCTAGTTTCCAGAGGTATGAGAAAAGAGGAAGGAAAAAAAAAAAAGGGAATTGTCTGTCTAGGATGATGCAAAAGAGACCAGAGGGAAAAGGGGTTGGTAAATTTAAGAAAGACCATCGAAATGAGAACACAACCATTGTGGCCATGCTTAGAAAGTTGGATGCATGCACAAAAAGCCCTTTGAATCTGGAATTAAGTGTTGGGGTTTGGCATGTCTGAAACTCGTTTTTATCCGTCCTTGTCTCTAGTTAGGCTCGCTGTGACTTACTGCCATAACTTGTTGACAGTTCTTTTCTTGGACCCCAAAAATATGGCCATATGATTTATGTTGAGGGTTTTGTGCTCTTTTAAAAAAATTCTAATTCATCATATAAATGTGTGAAATCTTATTTAGGACAATTTACTTTTCTTTTTTGATATAAAAATACATAGCATGACTTTAGATAAATGCTGATAAGTAGTGTAGTTACAGAAGTCAGTCTTATTTTATACTGATTATGGTGGCCTGTAATGAATTTTTAATATATAAATCTGAAGTAAATAAAAAGTTACAATTTATGAACTCAGAGTTTATTCAAGTCAATTTTGCTGAACTAGCATGTCTCAAGGGAGTCTGTTAATACATAATAAAATATTGCAACCCTCTAGCGTTTGGTGGAATTATTTCGAAAGCACAAGTAATAAGGTCCAGAAGCCTTTTATTTATCCTGTTCCTTTGTCTGGGGCTTCTGTGTTTCTAAAGCATACAGGTGAGTTGAGATTCCCTCGTTTTAACATCTATGATGCTGTGTTGCAGGATGGTGTTTTATAATTTTGTAGACTGTTAGGAGGAAGAATTTGTCACTTTGGCTATGAGGAGAAGGGAGTACTGAGATCTGTTATTTTCTGTAGAGGAGCGCGTTCGCATTCTCAAAGTCTGTAGCTCCTTCCCCCTCCCTTCCCTTGTCTCTTAGGTGGAATTTTTAAGGGCAAGAGTGATCTGGTTTCATGCCCACTCAGGGAACTGCAATTTACATAAGGACTTTAATAGAAACTTATGACACATGATGTTTCCAGGCTTTCTACTATGTTTTGCTATTTATTTGGCTTCAAATCAATGGAACAAACTGAACTTGGCATTGCTATTTCTGTTCAAAAAGAAGAAAAATATATAATTTTACCATTTCTTATGTTTCGGTCTTGGCACTGTGGCTTTTGTTTATGGAAAAAGACAGAAGAGGAAAAAGCATTATTTTAACTTCACATGATAAATAATCATACCAAACTGAAATGTCCTTAAAAAGCAATCTTATTTCTTTTTATTATAATGCAGATTACTAGTAACATGGCACAGATATGAAACATGACATTATGTTTGTATCTTCTTGAAATGGTATTATGGGTTTAAATGTATCACTGTGCTTTTGACTTACGAGTGACATTCCCTTAGAATGTAGCCAGTTTCTGTACCTGTCAATCCAGAAGAGAAACCCTTCATTTTCTTATGGCTATTATTTCTTCTTGATAGATTTGTTCAGTATAAAGGAGAATCATTACATTTTGCTTAATAAAAATGTTAGCTCATACTTACTTGCTAAACTCCCTTAAGAGTATTTTATGGACATTTGTAACTGATTTAAAACATTAACTACTTGTATCAGAAGTGAATTTCTATCAACTACTAATAAGAAAATAGGAATATAGGTAATGCGTGTGACTTCCAAATGTTTGAAACACAGTCTGTTCTCATTATTTTATGTACTGCTATTTATGAAAATATTAATCAGCAGATATAGTACAGGAAGTAAGCAGTTTTCCCAGAATTAACAGGAAATTTATTATATATATTATATGCATACTTGGAAGTATGGGAAAAGCACCTCATTAATACACTACATAGAAAATAGTTCCAAATGCCCCTCAATAAGCATTTTTTTTCTTTTTTTGCTAAAAATTGAATTCAGGGCCTTGACGTTGCTAAAAAGAGCTGTATCATTGAGCTACACCCTCAGCCCATTTTATGCATTATTTGGAACATAGAAAAAACTACAGAGCTTTATGTACACAACCCACACATTTACCATTTAGATTTAATAAATATTGACATTTCATTATCTTTGTTTTCACTTTAATTTATATCTGGAAATTTATTTAGAAATAAACTTTATAAACTTTTTATAACATACTTTTTTCATCCATAGCTATACACTGTAGTTACTATAAAATTGGAAACTGTAAAATTGGAAAGCTGATGTTATTTTGTATTACTACACTGTCTTCTGAAACTGTTACCTTTTACACACAAATATTTAATGAACATTTTGACAGCTTAACATACAAAGATGTTCTTTTCATTTTTATTTAAAAAGATTAATCAACTATGTGGGAGGTAGGGTTAAAAATAATTGTTAATCTCTTTCTTAACCTTGTAAAGATTATCATAGTTGCTTACACAATACAGTAGTATTTGCAGAAAGAAATCACAGGATAAGATCAGCATTGTAAAACCTATTAAGGCATCATCCTGCTTAATATGTTTTTCAGTGACTAATCCAGACAAAAGAATGTACACATTTCAATGTTAAAATGCAAGACATGTAGTTACCAGGAAAATGACAGAACAAGGATTTAGAGTGATTCTCAGTAAATTCCAGTTAAATACTAAAGGTTAAATTCCAGTTAAAATACTAAATACTTGAAGAGGAGGAAATAGAATTTTTTACTTAAATTTTTAATACATTTCAGTGTCAAAAGGGTCTGCCTGTTTGTTTTTAAGCTGATGATGAAACAAAAACTAAGGTTTAAAGATCTGTGTTGACTTCAAGCCTCAAATCACACCACTTTTCTAACAGCGAGTGGCACCTCGGGCCTCTAAACAGTAGTAGCATAGCTTATGGCGCTGAATTAATTTAAAAATAGAAAAGTCTGCACTGTCTTTTGGTCTTGCAATGTTGCATCCAATTTTTAGTGCAAGATATCCAAAACTGCAAGCTGATATACTCATACAGAGGATTAGTAAATCTAGAATTGATGTCTCAGAAGAAGTTAAAGTTTTACTTACACAAGGGATTTTATGTGGAAAATGGGCGTGGGAGCAAAGCTGCTCTCTCTAGTCATCCAAAGTGTTAGACTATAGAAAAGAGGTGAAATCTCTTTTCTTTTTTTTTTTTTTTAAGCTTTCTTTCTTTTCTTCTCTCGTTTTTTTAATAGTGCTTTAAGATAGCACTTTGACAAATGGGTAGAACATAAAAAGCAGTCAAATTTAGACTGAATATGAGGAAGATGTTTCTGGCCATTCAAACTGATTTAGTAATAAAATCAAAATAAAGTAAAAAGGTGTAGCAGCTTTCCTGAGTATGAAGTGGTTTAAACGATTGATACATAGAGAAGTTCTATTAGAGTAAATGAGTTAGTTTCCTGTGGGTCCATTCCCTTATTACTTCTGAAGAATGATGAATACTCCAAAATACTAAAACCTCAATCTTCTAAATAAGTGTATATATACCTCAGTATGCTTCGCAGAAGAGTCCTTTACTTGTGTTCTTAGGGGAATTTCCCCAACCTGGGCTCAGATCTAGGTTGTATTCTGTCCAGAGTAGCAATGTCATTTCTTCTTAGGGAGCTTTTCTTCAGAATATTCATTTATCTGGACTTCAAGATCCATTCAGTAGCCACTAGGGAAGTCTCCGGGCATTTTGACTGACAAGGTCTTAGGTGGAGCTAGGGAATGTTTCCTCCCTGCCCTCCCCTGTCCTCCTTTCCCCTCTTCTTCTCTTTTTCTTTTCATCAGTACATGTTTGTAGCACATAATGGTTACATTCATGGAGTGGTATTGGTACATGCGCTGTGTATGATATATCTCAGTTCCTTTTTTTTTATCCCCTTCTCTTCCCTTCCCTCCATCTTTTGTACCCTTTCCATTTTGGAAAAGGTCTGTCTCCCTGTTACCTATTAGCTTTTATTTCGATCTATAATTTATTTTTGTTTTTCGGGGTTTTTTGTTTGTTCGTTTGGTTTTATTTTTGGTGCTGGCGATTGAACTCAGGGCCTTGTGCTTGCAAGGCAAGCACTCTAAACACTGAGCTAAATCTCCAGCCCCTATAATTTATTTTTGTTTTGGGTCTCTCGTATGTAAGAAAAAATTGTAATATTAAAGCTTGCATATTTCATTTATTTCACTTAATATTATGGACTCAAGGTTCATCCATTTTCCTACAAAGGAATCACATTTGTACTCCACTATGTAAGACACCACATTTTCCATTCATCTATTGATGGGCATATAGGCACTTCCAAGATTTATCTATTATGAATTGTGCTGCCCTACACATGGGCATGCGTGTATTGCTATATCATACTCTTAACTCTTCCGAGGAGCTACTGAGAAGGGAAATAGCTGGATCAAACAGGATTTCTATTCCTAGATTTCTTGAGCAGTATCCATACTTATTTCCATAGTGGTTGTTTTAGTTTATATTTCCATCAAATATGTAGAAGCCTTACCAGCATTTCTTATTATTTCATTTCTTGATAGCAGACATCCTTCCTGCCAAAAGATACAATCTCATCTTTGTTTTAATTTGCATTTCTCTAATGGCCAGCGGTGTTGAACACTTTTATGTATTTATTGGCCATTTATACTTCTAAATGCTGTATATTCATTTTAGTTGCTCACATTTTCGTTTTAAGGCATTTCTCAGCTGATGAGAAGTGTCCATATTATTTTATCATTTAAAGGTGACTATATATTGGTTGCAAGTGGATTTCAGCACCTCGTCTCCCTTGTATCTCTTCTGCCTGGAACTCTGTGGATAGAGCTGAATGTCTTTCTACTCTCTGCTTCTTCATAGATTGTAAGAACTTATATTTTAGATCGATATTGGTCATTTATTCCTTAGTTTGGATGAAAGGTAGTGGGAATTGCATTTAATGAGGAGAGAAGAGCGAGCA
Source organism: Hystrix cristata (assembly GCA_004026905.1). Lineage (NCBI taxonomy): Eukaryota > Metazoa > Chordata > Mammalia > Rodentia > Hystricidae > Hystrix > Hystrix cristata. Next base: position 42,622 of record PVJO010005807.1, on the reverse strand, counting down.
AGTTCATCTACTAAGAACAGAGTTGAGGGAGAGAGAAACGACACTGAGGAGCGACGCTTACTTCTCTCTTTGCACCTCGTGGCACAGAAACAGTGACGTTTTATGACTAACCAAAGCCATCCACATTACGATCTGCATGAATCACATACCTCAGAGTCTCGTGGTGTACAGCACAGCTAGCCGCCTAACGTGCCCCTTTTGAACCTCTAAAGCTCCTTACACACAGAAAAACAGTCAGAAAACTTAACCTTGATTGTTTCACTCCAGTTATTCTCCAACTCCCATCTTTTCTACTATCATCTTCTCTTCCTGCCCAAAACATGTCAAATTTCCTGTACTCTGGATAACATCATACTATTTCAGTTTCTGCTTTTGTAAGCAATAAGCCTATTTTCTTTGTCTGTAATAAATAGTTTTTTCTCTTTATCTTCCAAAGATTTTCTTCAGCATAGACGAAACACTTTGTGTCCCAACTCACATTTAAGCTCTAATTGTGCACTTTGCGTCCATCATGCGTTTTTCACCTTGCAAAATCTCCCACTGGAATTCACCTTCCCACATCTCAGAACAGTTTGTATTGGAATGTTTTCCAGGGAATGGTGCCCGTTTGTTTGAGGAACAGTGAACGAATGAGTGAATAAATGGGCCAGACAGTGGGAAATTTGAGCACAGAGAACTTTGATTTAACATACTTCACAAGTCAGGCCATGATAGCCTTGCTTTAACTGGAGGATAATTAAATTCCAATCTGTGTTTCTGAAAGTATATTTTTTTACAAATCAGAATTATTTTAATAGAATCTTAAAACACATTACTGATTTTACACAGCGATGGTATTTTCCTAGTTGTAGAATGACTACAGGTTAAAGGTACAAAGAACCTTTTTGTTCTATGATAATTTCCAACAGAAACTATATAAAATGACAGTTGAAAAAAGGTTAAAGTGATTGTCCTACATCTCTGACCACATTGGAACTTTCCACATTGGGTAGGTGCTACTTCACCTCAGACTACAATGATGAATTTTGAATCCTCATGTTTCTTTTCACACACTTCGATGAGAAGTTTTTCTTACTGAATAAGCAATTTCTTATCACTTCCTATAGCGAAAGAGAAAAGATTTAAATAAAACAATTAAGAACATACCTTGAGTCACCCAAGGGAAAAAGAAACCAACATTCATCAATTTTTTTTTTCCACCAGATACTTTGCTGGTACCTTATTCATATGATTTATTTTATTCTACAAAATGAATCCTAAAGGCAGATCACTTATTTATTTGGTTAAAGTCTTGGAGCACTTCCTAATTGTAGGCATAATGGTGGGGGTGAGGCAGCCCCATAGAAACAGGGCAGATGAGCTCTTTGCCCTCTCGTAGCTCGTATCCTAGAATTTGAGATATTATCATGCTTTGCCAATGAAGAGGCAGATTTGGACAGTTTTTAGGAGCTACCAAAGTCACAGAAGTAGAAAGAGGTAAAGTTGTTTTTAATCTGGATCTGATACCAAAGGCTGCTCCTGTCTGTAGTTTGCTGGCTTCCTGCTCACCATGATATGTGTAAGATCTGAGAATCCTGCAGGTACCAAAGCTCTTTATCTGATAAGACCCGAAGTTAGTTGTTTACACTGATGCTAGTTGCCATCTCTTACAATAAACTCATTTTCGTGTAATCCTTTGCTAACCCTTAATTTTAATTAGAAACATAAGCCCTATGTGATGTTAGAGGTTGTACATTTAGTCTCCAAAATTTAAATAACTGCAAGATCAGTCTTTGAATAGTGGGCTTTCCAAACAGTCTTATGCATGTGCAAGAAACAAACATTTCAGGATTGCTTTTCTGACAGAAAATGGTGATTTCAGCCAACAGAAACAGACCACTGTGTTTCCTGCTGCCAGGCCACCTCTACAGAAATGTGATTTATTGTACACTGTTCCGGAAGTAGTTCCACTCCAGACCCGTACCTTTTAAGCCTTTTGCCACATGTACATCAGGACTATTAAGGAAGTTAGTTTATACCTCTGAATATGAACTTTGGAGGACCTGAAAGTGCCGTGTCCTCTATTTTCACTAGTAGCAGTCTGCTGAGGTAATTTTACTATATGTCATCTTCTTCAGGCTACACATCTGTGAAAGCAAAAGGTTATAATTAAATTTTCCTGGAATTTCATGAAACCAAATACTTTTAAGTTGAGTCCTGCAGAATTCCACATTAACCGAAATGCAAGATAGATTGGCCTGCTGGTGAGGAGTATGGTCTTTGAAGTAATACAAACCCCAAGTCTACTATTAAATGAATATTTAATCTTTGGAAGTAATGGATTTCTCATCTGGAAAATGGGATTACATCTACTTTTCAGGTTTGTTCTCTGAATGTGATATATTAAGAGGCATTAAATTAAAATATCTATGGAATAAGCACTCTCTTTTAAATGATACATTTCAATGTTATCATCATTGTCATCGTCTTATTGTTATCACTGCCACCAACACCACCTGCTGTATCTAGTACTTTATAAGTCATCAGCATCGAATGATGGGTCCACATCTTCCCTCTGATCCTTCCTCCAGAACATGCGCTAATTCGATAATTTATGAAGATGAATGCAATATCATCCATAAAGTATTCATCCAAAATTTTCATTGGGAATACTAATTGCAATGTCCTATATTTTGCAAAACAAACGAAGACAAAGTTGTCCATGCCGAAATCAAATTTAACTTGTTAATTGACATTTTTTTTCTAGTCTACATCAAGCAAGATGTTAACTTAAGTAAATTTAGAGTCACTTGATAGTTACTGATTTCATTAGGTCTAATGTATTATTTAAGAATAAACTGTAAATTAATTATAATTAAGCTGTAAAAAAGTTTTGATTAAAAGTAGGAGAAAACAAAGTTCTGATTAAATAAATAATTACAAAAAATGAAATTAAAGTCGAATGTATGACATCCTCGCAAGTTGATTTTGTTATACATTGTGGATTAGCAGAAAACCAAGCAAATCCAAGAATCTTTCTCTGTTGTCTACTAGTAATAATGTGACCTCACAATAAGAGAGTGCTTGGGAATTGAATAGATTATGTATTATTACATAATTTAATATATAACACATGTTATTCTCTCAGCTTGTTTGAGATCATCTGCGGATTTAAATCCATGTGAAAAATAGCTCTTTTCAAATTCATTTTGGTTAGGTCACAAGGTCCTGTTTAATTCTGCTTTTTATATAATTTTCACAGAGACATTTGTACTTTCCTGTCTTTTTAAGCCTGAAGTACTTGTGTGATCTGACAAATGAGATATAATTTCAAGTTGTTGTTTGATAATTTCATGTAGTTTCTTATATGTACCTATATGTATATATGATCATTAAAGAAAGTTTTTCTTTTTTAAAAAATGTATAACTAAACTCATATGCTTAAGGAAAAGCTAAGTGAAATTAGGCCCCCATATAGTCACAAATCAAAGGACTTACACCTGGAAATTTTGGGCACATCTCACTTTGTACTTTTATTATAATAATGTGAAATAAGTGTTGCTGAGACAATTGCTGAAATTTCAGCTTTATTGGTCTAAGTTTCCTAAATGTGGTTTTGGAATAAAATATCTTACCTTTGTGAAGCAAAGAGTTTTAGAACAAGATTAGTCTGTAATACTAATTGAATTGTAAATCCTATTTCATATGTTACAATATTGATGTTAAAGCTACTGAAAGTTAGATTAGCAAGAAATAGTAAAATCAACTAAAATGAAGATGTGAATGTCCTGAAATAAAGACAGTATTATATACAAACTAATTAAAAACAGAGGGATGAGTAGTTCGGCAGGAACATTAGGATATCTGGAAAACAGGAAATAAGGACGCCTTAGTCTTACATAATGTAAAAGGACTAAATCCTTCACTAGCGATAAATGGAAAAGAGGAAGTGACTCCTTCAGCCATTGAGTGGTCATTTGCCAGGGGAAATGAGATTAGACAGTCTTCATTTAAGTATGCCTAATTTTTTTTTTAATTCACAAAAACATAATTTGCCAAGTCGAAAACAATTTTCTTGTCAGTTACCTACCGATATTTGCAATGAGAGTATCACACATCCTTCCTCAGCCACAGGCTGTTCTAGGCATGATTGGCTTTTTGTTTTTCAAATGAGGTGCTTCCAGTTGTCAAAATCCAAAATGCAGCAACCTAGAGAGAGGAACATGGAATTATGCAAAGGAGGAAAAGAAAAGGATACGCTGATTAAAAAAAAAAAAGTACAATTATTAAAAAAAGAAAAAATCTCTAGTTTCTCCTTTTTGATTTTTGAATTTCAGAGTCACATGTAAGTTTACAGTTAGTCATTTATGAATTTTAATATGTTTATCTTTGGAACATAACTATTGATTTTTTAATGTTCCTTCAGAAAACATTCTTTGAGCATCTGTTTTGTGTTATGTGCAAGACCAATTAAGCATGATTCTTGTGGACCTGAAAAAAGAAAGGAGCTGGGCAGGACTCATTCATGCAGTCTTACACTCAACCCTGTGTCTCCTGCACAGGGCAGACCATGAGCTGCGCACCAGGAGATGGGAATACGGAACCACAGTCTGCTTTGTCCTTGGTCGGATGGACGAGGGGTTTATCATGCAGTATGGTCGGTGTGGTATTGGCAGAGTGCTTTGAGAATGATAGGCACAAATAAGAAGGACATATAAAGAAACTAGTGAGGGAACACCTGGTAGACAGGAGGCCACACTTGAGTTGGTGCTGGACAGAGGTGAGGAGTTGTCCAAGAGAAAGAGTTTGAAGGACTTTCCAGGCCAAGGAGAAGTATTTAGAGTAAAAGCTGAGTGGCATTATAGTTGGGCAAAGATGCCTGGTCAGGCATCTGAGACTCATGGGGGCCATATTTTGAAGGATCTTATGTTTTAAGATGACACTTTCCTAAAGCTTTCGAAGGACGTAGGTTGGGAATTATAATTAGATCTATGATTTAGAGAGATAATCCTTATAGCACTATAAATAGAAGATGGGTTGATTAGCAGTCTCCTCATCTGGGGTCTTGAATCGAGAACCTCATAGATGTCAGGAGATCTCTCGCACTCAGCCACACCCTTAGCCCTTTGGCACTACTTTTGAAAGTTCTTCAGAGAGCAACATTCAGCTGCCAGATGCTTTGAAGGTGAGGGGCGTGAGGCAGGAGAGAAGCTGGGAGACTGTGACCAATTGTTATAAAGACCCAGAGGGCACTTATGCGTCCCTTCCATCACAAGCCTCCTCATGGAGTGCCCATGCGCTCTGGTAAGTTGTCTCTGTGAATGGGCTGAACTCGCGTATGCTTTGTTCACATCGGTGTTCCTAATATATAGCAAAATACTCTTGTGTAAGTATTTTGAGAAATCACATATGTGTTTTCTATACATATAACATGTTTTACATATGTGTGTGTGTGTCTGGAGGTGGAGGACAGATGGGTAAAGGACATGCCCTTTTCTAATTGGAGCAAAGAGGTCTGTGGTATAACCAGTCAGTGTAATGGGAATCCAGGAGGAGAACAGCCAGTTTGGGGAAGAATATGGATTCAATTGAAAGTCTGTAGAGTTTCGATTAGTTATCACCCATCCAAGAAAGAAATTTACATATGATTGTAAAGATGGTAAGAAAGATTTGGCTCTTTATGAGTTTTTAACCAGAATGAGGACACTTGAATACAGGACACTTACAGACTACAGAATGCAGAATAAGGACACTTATACAGGATGAGCAGGGGAACCCAGCAACGCGCCCCGGCGGCGGCAGTGAAATAGCACTGTGCCAGAAATGCTTTAGAGGAGGAAATTTTACCATGGTGTAAGCAGGAACCCGAGAAGGACTGTGTAGATGACTCAGGAGCCACCCACATAAGGAATCAGTGGAGAGTCTTCCAATTTTCAGGAGTGAGTTAGAGCTTTTCCATGAGCAGGCGTGAAACTGGAGAACTTGGGTGTCCAGTGAATAGGGTGAGTGGCTAGAGCAATGATCCCACAGGGCACAGCGGGACGAGAGTGTTGGAACATAGCTAGGGAGGGACCATTGTCACCTGCCTCACTTGGTTGGCTTAGGAGTTGGGAATCCAACTGGTGCGGAATAAAGAGTCATCAAAAGGTTTTAAGCAGAGTGGGTATTCTACACTTACATCCTCTCTCTTCACTGATATCAATGATCTACGTATTAGTTGATCAATGCATATTCAGTTCAGTGTGTGTTATTTTGCATAATTTACAGAAAACCGGAAATCATGAGATGTGAACTTGGATCTTAATCTACTTGGCCCCCAAGTGGCTGTGTAATCTCGAACCAGACAAATTACCCCCTTCTGTTCCAGCTGTGTTAATCTAAAAGATAATAAACTCAGACTGGATTACCTCTAACATCCTTTCTTGCTGTAAAATTCTGTGGTTGTGTTATGCGGCAGAGAAATGGAATTTGACATATATTCTTCCTTTAAAATGTGTCATATGGCATAAAAATGAAATTTGACATACACTGCACTACAAATATACAACATCTTTTAGCCAAAAAATGGTAAAAGAAAAATCTATTGTGTAATTGAAATAAACATGTTAGAAAATGTAAAGACAGTTGAAGCGATTTAAGGTATGATTCAAAACCACAGTAAATGTTTAAATTTCAAAAATGTCTTGCAATAAAAGACATTGCCATTAATCCTCACCGAAATACTCTCCCTCACTTCAAACACACATATGCCAGCATTCTTGCCACATTCTAGAGCAATTCTGGAAGTCCTCTTTCATGACTGTCTTTAGTTGAGCTGTTTTGGCTCCCTCTATGTATTCAGTCGATTCAAAATGTTTACCTTTCATGGTCCTTGTAACTTTGGGGAAGAGCCAGAGGTTGCAAGGTGCCGGATCCTGTGAATATGGTAAATGAGGACACACAGTAATGTTTTTATGAGCTTGCTTTTCTGTTGGATGACACTCGGCAGCCACATTCATTCAATTTTTTTTTTTTTTTATCACCACTTGTAAAAACACTCAGTGAAAGAGAACTCCCAGAACTGCTTCGGAAAGTAGCAGGAATTATGGGATAAGTGTGTTATAAGAGAGGTGTAGTAACTTAGGGAATGTGTAGCAACTTAGTGGCAATGTGTATTTTGCGGTAATAATTGTTTTAAAATTTAAACATTCATACATTTCTGTCACACCTTGTAATGTTCGATAGTTGAGAAGAAAGTAGAGATATGAATTTAGAAACAAAGTAGTACAAAGTGTAGGTTTAAAAGATTTACCAGAGTAGAGGTGCTGTCACAAGAGAATTCCACTCATCTTATTTCTTCCAGGGAGAAACTGAATAGTTTAGAGTTAATGGATTCAGAAAAAGCTCTGGAAGATTATTTATGCATTAGGTTTCACTTCGGGGAGTTTCGCACTATTTTGAGGAACTACAAGGCTAGAGTTAATCTAATATATTCGCGAAAGAAAGCTTCATAAATAAGCTCTATTCCTTTATGATCTTTATTTTTGATGCAAGGATAGTAATGGTCAGAATTGATGAGGTGGTACCGCAGTATTAAGCAGACTCTGACTATTAAAATCATAAACTTTATTTCTTGTTCTGTCATCATCAGATTGTTATGCTTTGGCTTGGTCTCTGTTCTGTATTAGCCTCACTCTGAGACCATAGTGGCGGGGCAGCCTCCATGTAAGGCAATGTTAATCGCTGGCAGTGGAAGGGGGAACTCTGGTTGGCTTAATGTTGGCAATTAAGTGCTACTCTCTGGAAGCAGTAAATATCACTACTCCCTAAGTCACTTTCCACACTTTGTGGAATGGCACCACCAAGCCTCAAAGGAGTCAGCAGCTACAATCCTTCCATGTGCCAGGAAAGAAGTGAACTCAGAAATGTGTTGCAAATAACACTAATAACACCTCTTCGCTGTTTGGCTGATTCTCCCCAGTGTAAGAAAAATGCACTTCTCTCCTCCACAGAAACAACCAGAAAGTGCCATTCTGTCAATACCCACATGCTGCCTAACAGTTTTCTCAGTAGAGAGTGTATTCACTTGGGGGAGGGCTATTGTAGCAAAGCGCCAAGAGCCAGATGGTTTACATGATAAAAATGTTTTGTCTCACTGTTCTGGAGCTGGGAAGTCAAGAACGAGTGTCCTCCTGGTTCCTTCTGAAGGCTGGGAGGGTTTCTTCCATGCCCCCTGGCTGCCTTCTGGTGGTTCCTGGCCATCTTTGGCGCTGCTTGGCCTGTGGAAACATTGCCTGACTTTTCCTTTCATCTTCATGTGACCTTCTCTGTGTGTGCTTGAAACACCAGGCCTACTGAATGAGGGCAACCCTGGTGACTGCATTTTAGCTTGATTACTTTGTCAGCACTCTGTCTCCAAATAACATCACACTCTGACTACTAGGGGTTAAGATTTCAATATTTGAATTGGGGGGAGGACAGACACAACTCTATTCTAAGATGGAATGTTGTGCAGTGATTTATCAGATTTGGATGTGGCTCCCATTTATACAGAGACCATTAAATGAAAAAAGCAGGTAGCTTATCAACTGCCCACTCTCAACAGATACACATATGTGTACACACACACACACACACACATACGCACAAAGGTTCAGGTGCAAAATAGACAGGATTACCATAATATGCACTATTATTTAATGAGGGAATAAGGGAATCATATAGTATTAGTAATCTGAAGCAATTCCAGAATCTTACTGGGAAGCTATTTTAGAGTTCTTTATCCTGGAGTCAGATGTATTTTGCGTTAAACTTTAGTTTTGCTTGCTGACAGAAGGCTCCAGCCATTGCTCTTGGACCCCTGGCTCCACCTCAGGAGTTCCCTATGTTCTGATTTTCCTCCAGTGCCACCTGTAAAGTGGGCATTAGGGAGCTTGCTCTTCTAGGGGATTGGGGGCTTTGTTTGTCCTCAGTATCTTTGTTCTGTTTGGCTTTTTTTTGTTTGGAGTGCTGGGAACTGAACTCAGGGTCTTCATACTGAGCTACATCCCCAGTCCTTTTTATTTTGCGACAGAGTCTTACTAAGTTGACCAGGCAAAATTTGAACTTGAGAATAGTGTTGAGAAGCGAGATCTTTAGGGGTGAATAGATAATAAGGGCTTTGCCCTCGTGGATGGATTAATGCTGTTATCAGAGGAGTGAGTTAGTTATTGAGGGATAAGTACCTTGATAAAAGGGTGAGTTGGTCCCCTTTCCCTTTTCTCTGTCTCCTGCACGCTCTGTTGATGACTCCCCCTTCTGCTGTGGGGTGTCATAGGACAAAGTCACTTGCCAGATGTGGGACCCTCAAGCTTGACTTTCTCCTCCCTCTAGAGCTGTAAGAAATAAATCTCTGTTCTCTATAAGGCTTGGACATTCTATTATAGCATCACAACATGGGTTTAGACAACAAGTTATATTTATCTTATTCTAAGCTATGCTTTGGTGGCTTCTTTTGCCACCAAGTCACATGTCTTAAGATTTGGGGTGGAGATTATAAGGAAGGAGTAGACTTTCTGAGTAGTTTAGTAGGGTTCAAGACTATAACTCTATTCTCCAAAACTTAAAATTTGGATTAAAAATAATGTACACATAAAAAATTTAAGAGGACAGTTTATAAATTATAGTGGTATTATAAGGACTATTGGATGGAAGTCGAAAAATCAATATAGGCTGAAGTCTTCTGGTATAATTTCATCAAAGCTGCTGATCGTTTTGAAGGATGATTAAAAGTTGATTGGGATAGGAGAGAAGAAAAAAACATTTCAAAATTCAACTCTGTGACCACATTGGTGCTATTAAAAACTATTCTAAGATCCTAAAGTGTTTAGTCAATTTTGTACTGTGATCATAGCAATCAGTGAAGGAATGTGCATTTTGACAAGAAAAGGCCTTCTGATTCTTTCTGTTACTCTTCCTATTGATCATAGCGCTAGGCAAATGGCTGCAAATTATGTTTTGCTATTTATTTTTTGTGCCCTCCACAGCAATAATGTGTGTTAATAAGTCAGAAGAATAAATGCAAAGCCTGGTATTAAAGTGATGCTCCTCCCTGCCCTCTGCACACATTCACACGTCACTCTCCTGACAAACATGAAAATATGCAAGCATTTCCTAAACATGATAGCTGAAGGCATGAATTAACTTCTTGAATTTGGTTTTGGCACTTTGAAAAGTACAGTAACACATGAAAGATAGTTTTTAATTATGAATAATAAATGGAAAGGATGGCATGCCCTCCTCTTGCTTTCAGAAGCAAATAGAGGGTTTTGCTATCAAGAAAATTATAGCTTCTTGGTTTGTTTAGCACTGAGATTTTCAAACAACCTTCCTTACAATGAACTAATTTGGGTGTGAGATAAAATGGCAGAAATTGGTTTTCTAAATTTCGTTTTAAGGCTATGCAAAGCACTCAGAATGTTAGACTTAATCACTAGTAGAAAAAAAAAACGAGCTAGAAATACTTTATCTTCATGACAAACATTACATTTACTTAAAATAGGTAAAAATTTAATGGTAAATATAGTGCTTGTTGTCTCAAATGATCAGACTTTCATGGATTGGAGATACAGTTCTATTTTTTATGTTTTTGTTTGCGTTTGTTTGGCTCTGGGGTCATCACGTAACAAGTGACTATGTAATATGGGAACAGTTTATGGTATAAGAAAGTTACAGAGATGTAGGCAGTCACATGCCTCAGTTTAAAGCCAAATTTCTGCTTTCTATTCCACGGATTACCACTTTTTCCGTGTTAAATTTTCTTGCTAAGCCATTTAAATGCATCCATAAATATGGAAACAGCAACACAATAGAGTTTGCTATTTTTGTCTCCCTTTGGAATTACATGTTTGTACGTGTAAAATCTATACAGAAATCATAGTACACCAGACTTCTAAAATCGGGCACAGCTTCACCAATAAGATAAAGAAGATAAACTGTTTTCAAAAATTAGATCTAAAAAAACGGATATTTGGATTGTTTAGTTTATACGTTTTTTTAATTTTCTGAACTCTTAGGAACTCTGTATTGATTGTAAGTCTTCTAGAGACATATTTTACAAAAAGATACTTCCTTTCCAAATTAAGTCCTATGAAAATGTCTCTTCATGATCAATGACTTTAAAAATGGATTTTAAAAAGTGAAATTGATGGTGGAATAGAGATGTGAAAAAACTAAAAAGACCTACATTTGAAATAATATTCCCCTACAGTCTTGATATGTGCAGGGGAAAAAGCTAATTTTAGAAATCATCAATATTTAAATATTCTAGAAACACTACCTCCTACCCAAGGAACTCTTGAATTCTGCAGAACATTTCAAACATTACAGACTTACTCCCCGATCCCTCTCTTTTCCCTTCCCAGCATTGTCTGAGAACCTGCTTCTACTTGTAACTTGTCAAAATGCTGCCTTATCAAAGTCCCTTCCCAGAATCCTGGTTTGTTATTTTTGCTCAGAATTCAGATTTTGAAATACTCTCTTTGACACCTACCTTGCCTCATTCATAGTGTTTTACTTCCATTACACTTTATTTTTAAATCATTTTAAATCCCCACAATTTCTTTACCATCAACAAATAAATATTTTGAGTTTAAATACCATGAAGTATGGGTATAGTTTTTGCAGTGATTTCCAGGTTTTTCCCAAGAAGTTGCTTTATTTTCCCTGCTTTAACTCTCCTGGTGATTTCATTAGGAATGAACGAATTGACAAAGATCTCTTTAAATTAAATTTCTGAGACAAGACAGTATACAAGTTGATGTATAAAGCCACCGGCTGTAGAACCAGAGACTGCCTGGGATCACATCCAGGGCCCATCACTCACTAGATGTGGTCCTGCGGCAAGTTACTCAAACTCTGAGCTCCTCTGTAACATACGGGTAACATTAGTGAATATGAGGAGTAAATTACAGAGTCTATAGAAAGTGCTCAGACTGGTCCCTGGCATAAGACAAACACACAATATATGCTTTTTGTCTCACTATTCATTTTGTCTGCTTTCCACCCACTGATTGACAAAAATTAAGAGACTTCTGTAGTTCCTACAAAAACAGACTTTCACTACCATAGCTTACAAATAGAAGGAGAAAACAAATGGCCTGAGATTTATTAATTCTAGTATAGTGCAGAGCAGTAGAGCTACTTCATTTCTGTGAAGAAGTGTGAGATACCGAACAGGGCTGGCTGACGAGAATCAGCTTGGAGCTGATTGGAGGAGGTGAATCTTGGGTTCTAGAATTACCTATGGGTTATAATTCTGTGGGTTCTAGAATGATCTCTGGCTGTGGCCTGCAGGTGCTAGAAAAGACAGCTGTGTGATGCGTGAATTCCTTGTGCCTTTCAACAAAAGAGCATCCACATGATTTTGCAAGTCCAGAAGTGCATTTTTGTGGGAAAATCAAACTGCAATATTAACTCCTTAGAAAATTACATGGGAAGAGGACGAAACTTTATCACCTTATAACTTCATGATAGTTTTATCATGAAGTTTATAATTTTGAACGAGACAAAATCTGTAGAATTATAGAATCTATGGGTGATAGAATTAGACAAGAAATGCATGGAAAGTAATGCATGACAACAATTAGAATCCCAAATTGATCAACAAAATTTGGAACATAAAATCAGTGAAGTATGACTACAGCACATTTAAGTCTCATACATCTCTAGAATATGTTCGTGCACATAAAACTTAGCAGCACCTGTCCTCTAGCATCAGAACCTAGTTTTGAGTTTGAGAAGATTTTTACATACTGCTCCTTCCTTGTTACTAGCCCATATTCTTAACCTAATATAGAATGTCAGACTCTCGATTAGAATATTCTTTTCTTGTTGGATTAAGAAGTTTTTAAATACAGTTTGTTGTTTTTGTCTTACATGGCAGTCATTAGTATTAACTTAACAAAGTGTAGCTGTGAGTACGGGATGTTTTGACTCCAGTTCAGGCAAATTCATAGACAACGTAAAGGCTACTTTGTGGCGTAGAGCTGTCACAAGGATGTTGTTACAGCTCAAACTTTTTCTGGCAATTTCAACTTTTCATCTCTTTGCTTTCCTTCCCCTAAAACTATGATAACTATCTTCTGGAGAGTTTTAGAGTCTATTCTTTTGATTTTTCCATTAGTTAAGAAAAAAAAAGTAGTTTTTGTGTAAAGGTATTTATGATTAGGTAAGGCACTCAGAAAGAACATTGTTTTACTTCTGTGGTTTCATGTGATAGACTTCTGAAGATGTTGGGCCTTTTTGCTCTTTGTTAAAAGCTTAGAAAGACGTACTACAGTGATCCCTGCATACTGATGTTTATAGCAGCACGATTTGTAATAGCTAAATGCTGGAAGCAGCCTGTATACCCTTCAACAGACAACTGGTTAAACAAAACATGGTATCTATATATAATGGAATACTATTCATCTATAAAGAAGAACAAATTACAGTCATTCACAGGAAGATGGATGGACCTGGAAAATATAACATTGACTGAAATAAACCAGACTCCCAAGCTTGAATACTGTATGGTATCCCTCATTTGAGTGAGGCAAAATACAAACAAAAGAAAAGGGTAAACAATGGATGTGAAAAGACAAAGGGTCAGATCCAAGCCAATAGGCAAAGGGTCCAGGGGAACAAGAAGAGGGCAAAGGGGAGGAGAATGGGAATCCAGAGGATTAATGATATCTTAAAAACAAGAACATAATAACCCAAAATCAAAACAGTAGCACGTACACTAGGTATTACAGTAACTTCTTGTAGTTGTGACTTAATGCTGCATCTGTGTGACTGTTTATATTGCTTGATGTTATAAGCAATTATGGTCTGTAAGCTTGTGTAATGGCCTGTAAGTTTGTGTCATTTTGGATAAATTTTAGTAAAAATCTCTAAAAAACAAACAAATCTTAAAGGTACAAGTCTATCCATAGTACCTCAGTGTTACCCTTTCTCCAGGTGCCAAAGTAACACTTTCCTCTGCCCTGTTATCTCAGCGCCTCCTGTGTTTCTTATTTCTGTCCCTGAGCCAGCCCGTCCAGCTCATAAAAAAGTGGTTACCAAGCGACAGGTGTTTTTGAAAAACGTGCTTAGTTTATATGTTCGGCAAAGACCGAACTCTAAATCAGCGGCTACTAGTGACCTTTTGTTCTCAGGGGCTCTTGGAAAGCCAGCTGAAGTCCAGGCACGAAGCACAGTTTAGGTTGAGCCCCGAGTTGGTATTTTCCAAATGTACCTTGTTGAATTTTTGCCTTCTGCTCTAATGTATTTATTCTTGAAATTGTCAAGACTCACCCCAACCTCAACAATAGGTTATTTATTCCCTTGTCGTCACCTTCTATTCTTCGCTCCTGTTTTAACCCAAACAACATAAGTTACTGAGTATCTTGTAAAGCTGAGCATCAGCAGACCTGCCTTCTGTTCTGGCTCCTCCGCTTGCCTGCTGAGGAACCTTCCGGAATCTGATTCCTCACCATGAAATGGTCATTACAGTCCCTGCTTCCTGGAGTTTCATTCATATCAAGTGGGATGCTGTGTGAAAGTGTCCGGCTTGCTCGTAGGCATGTTGTATATGTTGAGTAAATCCTAGTGGTTTCTCATCAGCCATAATAAGTGATAGTTTAAGTTCTTTTTTTTTTTTCTCTCTCTTTTTTGGCTTTCTTCAGTAATGATATTTCAGTTTTCACTTTAGCGGACGGCTCTTCCTTTCTGTTGCTTTCTGGTTCTTACCTTGCTTTTTTTCTTTCTGTTCATTCATTTTTTCTTCACAGACATATAATGAACACTTGATACCCTCTAGTCACTGAAGGTACAAAGATGGATAATATTCTGCGACTGAATCATAGTCACACTTTCATGGGAAAACAGATGTGCAGTGAGCAAATGCAGAAATTGAAATAAGCATATATGTACCAGGCATTTGCAGAACAGAGCAGAATTGGTCAGCAAAGGCCACTTGGAGGAGAGAAGGCCAAACGGAGCCTTAGCTAAAGCTTGGGAGTAGCCTCTATGTCCATCACCAAATAAATGGATAATGAAAATGTGGTACTGATACATAATGGAGTACTACTCTACCATGAAGACAGATAAATTTGAGTCATTTATAGGACAATAGATGTACCATTAAAACCATAATGTTAAGTGAAATAAATGAGACACAGAAGTTTAAATATTGCATATCTTCTCTTATATGAGTATGAATAATTTAAAAAATTAGAAATAGACAACAGGAAAGAGGGAAGTAGGCCATTTGCAAATCAGAAGAAGATCCAGAGGAATAAAGAGAACTAAGATACATTAAGCATATGTACCTGCTCCCAAGGATTAATGTAAACACTATGTACTGCAAACATATACTAAAAACAAATTGTTAAAAAGGTTGAGTAGGTAGGAACCGACAGGGTGTGTGTCTGCTATGTAATGAGAACAACGAGATCCCTAAGCAAAGAAGACAAATCGCCAGAAGTTTGTTTCAAAGGAGAATGGCAAGAGTTGAGATGGAAATGGTGAGGAGCAGGTTGTGGGGCCCAGAAGGGCTCAGTATCTGTGTGTCACTGTCCCCTTGGAAGTCAAGGGAGCCGACCTTCAAACTCGAGGCTCTCCAGTCATTCTCCTCACCTGCCCCACCCCCCCACACTGTTTTTACGGCTCTGGCTACTTTTGTGAACGAGGCTGCCCTGTCGCACCAGTGATTTGGAAGAGGATTAAAAGTTTGTTAGTTCAAAGGGGCTTGTTACAGTTTAGCCTAGAAGGGACCCAGCTGTAAAAATCACTCATTTAGGTGATGAATGGGTTTTCATGAGCAATTATAATTGGTGAATGATGATGATAAAAGTTATTTTGAATATTAGAACATTGAAGATTTTTAAAATACAAAAAGAAACAATTTAAGAAATAGAAAGTATTCTAGCGATGTGTCTAAGCAATCCCAAAATAGGTTAATAACTTATTAGTCTGAAGTATCTAATTTGCTGTGTAATAGTGTTTTTCAAAATTTTTTTCATCTGACTAGATAATCAATAGGGATGAGTGTGATAGGTAAAATTATAGGATCACATTCAAATGTTATTCTTTTGCTGATTTTTTAAAAGGTCTTGCTATGTAGTCGAGCTTGACCTAGAACTCACTGTGTAGGCCAGGCTGATCTCAAACTCAAGATCCTCCTGCCTCAGCCTCCTCAATGATAGGTTTGTAGGCGGAGGCCACCTCAACTACCTCTGGTTGGCTTTTAATGAGCCCATTTTACTTTTTCCTCTTAGTGGTACTTCTTATTTCTAGGTATTATGAGTATTCAACTTTTCTCGCATGAATAAATAAAGTCATGTAGACAGTAATATTCCAATGTTACTATCCCCTTCCATGCTGTGTACAAGTACAAGGTGGAAATTTATTTTAATTAGGATTTCTGTAAAGTATTTATGTTTGATGGTATTTCTTCTACTGTTTCTTTTTTTTTTTTTTTTTTTTTTTTTTTTTTTTTTTGGTGCTGGGGATCGAACTCAGGGCCTTGTGCTTGCTAGGCGAGCACACTAACCACTGAACTAAACCCCCAGCAAGTACAGTCAGTTGACCTGTTGGCTTTATGTTCAGTAATTAAAAAAAAAAAATGTTTTTCATGGAGTAGATCTAAGGTAAAATAATCTATTAAATGTCTTCAGCAGTGAAAAGCAAATCTGTTCCTCTGAACTTCCTGTGAGCTGTGCAAAGACGTGTCTGTGGGGCACATGTTCTGTGCCAATGGGTTCAGCCCGGGCTGCAGACTGCTGAAATACCGGGTATGACACTGATCAAAGAGAGAATGGGTCGGGTCGGAAGTTTATCGTTTTCTTTAACAATTCTGCCCTCAGAATCTAACTGTCTCGAGCCCTATATAGAAATAGAAAAGGCTTTTTTGTTTCTTTTTCATGCAAGGATCTGTACAGCCTTTACTTGGAATTTGGAGAGCTGGGACCAAACATACTATACTGCGGTTCTGATGCTCAAGTTACGTCTTAAGATGGAGCAGGCAAGAAATAGAGAAAATTGTTTGAAGAGGCTCCTTCGCCCGGTCCTCCTCCAGGACCGAAAGTCCAGCTCTTTGCCAGGGAGGAGGGGAGAGCAGAGTTGGGGGTGGAAGGCTGAGGAAGCAGAGGGGCAGTTGTTTTTCTGTGCCTGCTGACGTCAACTGAATCACCAGATGGCATTTGAATGCTTTGCAAAAAGACAGGAGCCTTTTATTACGGCTGTCACATGGGGTCTCATTCATTTGCGTTCCCAGAAGCTGTCTAAGGCTTTCCTAGCTGCGGGAATAAGAAGGGCTCTGCACCTTCCCAGCCCCAGTGGGCCTTTTGTAGGATGCTGCTGCCTTAAGTGACTGTGATAAGGGACACACGCTTGGGAGATGGCCTGTTTCACTTTTGGCTTCAGGCGCTGCTCAGCTTCAATCGGGACTCTAATGTGATCATTTGAGAAGCAGATTCTCTCCAGAAGATCTTTTGTGGATCCTGACAGCTTCTTAGAAACCCAGTAGCGCCCGCAGGTCTGCAGTGGCAGTGGTGGGCTTTAGGACAGAAAACATAGGTTCTCTGAGTTGGTCCCAGGACTGAAGACTACTCCGTGTGCGGTAGCCCGCGCGCATGCCAGACAGCTTTGCTCTCCTGTGCTCATCGCCACTCACTTTTAGCGCCCACTTTTAGCAACTGACAATAAAATGGGCCTTTTGGAAAACCTGGGGATCCATCGTTAAAAGGAAAAAAAGGAGCCTTGAAATGTTGGGTGCCGCTCTCAGAAACCAACCCCAGCCTGGGTGACCTGTCCTTGTCATACCCCGTCCCTTCCTACTGCCAGAAGTGTCACATTTTACTTTCTTTTCATGCCTGGAATTCGTCAGGCTTTTGGTTCATTTGGCTATCAAAAATGTTCTTTTTATCGCACACCTATTCGTGAGACAGTTGAACGGATTATTGATTTCCAGAGCCAATTTGAAATTCGGAAAAAAATATTTATACCCCCCCAAAGTTTTTAGCTGTATTGCTCTAACTCATATTTTTCCTGGTTAATAATTTGACATATTAAGTTTGACCTGAGTTGTGTTATCCAGGTTGTTTTCTTCCTAATCTTATCTATAGTCAATGATAGGATATGTGTCACAGGTCGATGTTCTGGTGGCGATAATTCTGTGTGTTTTGTTGAAATAAATACCAAGTTCGCTGAGGTTGGAGATTTAGCTCGATGGTAGAGCATTTGCCTAGCAAGCACAAAGCCCTGAGTTCGATCCCCCACACCCCCCACAAAAAAAGAAATATCAAGTATGCCTGTAGCACTGCAGTGTAGAGATTGGAAAGTCTTAAAAATCTTACATGTGTTGCTTGTTTTCAATCATATGCCTACACCAGCAGTCATAATAACGTACTGAGAGTTGTGAAAAATCCAACATCAGTATGTCAATGGCAACCCACTGCTTGCATGTTAAAACCACTGACTTGAGTAAGAGGCAAACTTAGAGAAATTTCCCATGCGCTCTGCTTTCTACGTAAAACAAGTATGGTCATTCTTACCATGCCGTTCCCCAAATGTGTATGAGCTTGATCATGGAAGAGTTTCTGAGTGTACGCAGTACGAGTGAGTGCTAGAGAGAGTGTTCACTTCATTCTGATTGTGGTTTTTGCTTCTGTTTCAAGAATTAGAGATATTTAGGAGATGATGGTGAGTATTACAAAAGTTGCAAGAAGGACATGCCTGTGTCCTCTGACCTTTTTTCCCCTTTCAACTGCCGGGGACAGGAGCCCACAGGGGGCACGATCTGTATGTTGTGTTCAAGAGCAGTTTCCAGGTGTGCAAGGTGGCAGGAAGTCAGTAGCAAGGAACTAAGACCTAGAGCAAAGAATAAAACTTAGGAGAAGAGAGTTCAAGAGGCATAATCCAAAGGGGCGGGATGATGAAAACATGAAAGGAAGGAAGTACACATTTAAAGCACCTACTCCCACCCCTGGCAGTTTGGGGTGCTGTGTAGACTGAATGGAGATTATAAATATATTCCTGAATATTTCATCTGGGACGTACTTGGGCCTAAATGTCAAGGACATTCGGATCATGGCAGGCCTGTGACACACACTTCACGTTTCTGCCGGAATAAGCCTTTGGAGAGAGATAGTGATGATAGCAGTGTCCTACTTTGCATGTCCCCGCTTCCTGTGCCCTTTGAAAGTACAGAGCACTTGTACCAGGCTTAAGTGTTGCCATTGTTGATATTACAAAGGCAGCTGTCCCTATTCATTTCCCTAGCATGTTAACATTCGCTAGATAACATTACTGGAATTAAAACAACTCGTACCTAAATGTAGTTCCAGGTGACGGTCCTTTTGGACATACAGTGCTTTTCTAAAATGTCATAAAATAGCGAAGCCTACATAGCGTTTCTCAGGTATAGAAAAATAATGTTCTACTCATTCATTTCCTGTTCCCGTGAAATAAGTTTTGGATTGTATAATACTAAGGTGTATTGCAAATATTTGTTACACACATACGACTGGGCTGTGCTATACCTTAGAGATAGAATAAAGGCAATTATATCGCTGTTTGGAAAGTAATGTTGTGACAAAGAACTGAAGAATCAATTGTCAGGCTGCCTTATAGTCAAGCTATCATCTGATCTAAACACCGTTGTTCAGGTAGGAGTTGGTATACAGCTGTTTAGGGTCCAGTATCTTAGTGCTGGCTCTATGATCGAAACACAGTTCTTCTTTACAAAGGAGTGACCACAGCCACATAACATGCCGACGCCCAGGTACGGCTTTCTAATGCCAAGGTACGTTGCCAGGACATAGCATTGTGAGATTTGGGAGACTTGGCGGTTCTGTGTTGAACCCTCCGGTTCCTGTGAGAGGCTGACACAGATGTGAATTTTTCCTCAGACTCAAAAAACTCTGTGCTAGGTAGGCGTGGTAGCTCATGCCTATAATCCAGCTGTTTGAGAGTCTGAGGCGTGAGGACTGCAAGTTCAAGGCTAGCCTGGGGAACCTAACAAGAAACCCTGTCTTACAATAAAAAATAAAGTGGGCTTGGCATGTGGTTAATTGGTAGAGTGCTTGTCTGCATGTGTAAGGTCCTGGATTCAATCTCCAGCACTCACACACACACACACAACTGTACACTAAGTTTAGCCAGAGAATTAAGGGTTTGAGGATTTAGACATTTTAACTTATCTCATGAGAGGCCTGACTAACAAACCAAAATGTCAGTACACTCCTCTTTCCTGAGAAATGTTATTGCCAAACAGATTATAATACATAATGCTGCCTGTTTAGCTTTTGGAGTAGGAAAGTGTACCTGAGTAAATAAATTAGTGAATAAATACGTGCATTTATTTATTAATTTGGCAGACGTTTTGTTTTTATTTTTAATTGGCATAAAATTGTATACAGTGTTTTGGGAGTACAAGGTGATGTTTTAAAACGTGTAAAATGTATAATGATTAGATCAGGGTATTTGGCATATCTATCACCTCAGACATAAATCATTTCTTTGTATGGGGAACTCTCACAATCCTCTATATTAGCTGTTTTGAAATACTCAGTTAATTGTTTCAACCATGGTTACACTATTGTATTATAGAGAATTAGAAGTTGTTTTTACTCTAGCTTCAGCAAACATTTTTATCCACTTAATTGATTCCATACATTGTGTTAAGCACTGGTGATAGAGTTAAATAAATACACATTGTAGTGATGAAGACGCACATGCAAACAGATCATTTCAATTTAAAAGCAACAATTGGCTTATAATTAGGGTATTTTGGGAGTACACATGATGGCTACCTAACCCAGTCTTGTGTTTTGAAAGCATTAAATGTAATAAATTAGTGGGCATAGACCAAGTGAAGGTGACACTGAGGAATAGAAGACCAGAAAAGTTGAACTCCAAAGCAGAAGTAAGTACCGTTGTCAATATATGTATGACTTCAGAAATGAAAAATGTGATATTATGGAACCAAAAGTTCATTTTAAAAAGTGGCAAGCTTAAAACGGTGGGGCTTGCTGATTAATGAAATAAAAAAAGAGATAGAGGTGGGTTTTTGGTATGGATCATCCAGTGTGGATAATTTGATCGGTATGGATAAGCTGGAGCCGCTGACCAAAGTAACAGATTGTGCGTGGCCGGGGAAAGCCCTGGAGAAGTCAGGTAAAGCGAGATACGGGTGTTGGTCTGCGAGGAGTCACGCACACAGCCTCTCTGAGGGGCCAGGAAGGAAACGAGGCTCTGGGCAGAGGTTTGTGGTAGTATAGGGGGCAGGATCTGTCAGCTGTAAGAAATGAACAAATTAAGGAAGAATCTACAGGAGAACAATGGGCTCAGAAGTGAAACCTGGGGAGATGGCTTTTAAAATGTTGAGGGATGGGAAAGGAGAGAAAGAACATTCCATGATATCCCAGGAACTGAGGGAAGAATGAAGTTCGTAAAAATAGTACACCATCAATATCGTAAAGTATGGCAGACAAATCCAATAATACCAGGGCCGGAAAATAGCATTTGGGTTTAGCAGTTAAAAACTGTCGGGAGTCATTAGCAAGAACTGTTGCCCTCGGGTTGTCCCAGAAGCCTGGCTTTGGTGGCTTGGGATGTGGATGGAAAGTGAGAATACGAAGGAACTAAATTGTCTTGTTTCATAAGTTTTTGGTAGAGAAATTACATGCTTTTTAACATGGGTGCAGCAGTTAGGTGAAAACTATGAGAATAATAACAGATAACAGATGTCTTTGGAAAGCAGAGTCTATATCTTACAAGAAGGACGTGGGTAGAGTAACGATCAGAGGGAAAAGACAAGTAACAGCCATTTCCTCAGTCAGTATAATCACAGAGTAAAGGGAATTAAATCATTTTGATGGATACTGCCATTTTGCGGTTAACTTAATATGTCCTTTTCAATGTCAAGTTTTTATCTACCAACTTTCCTTACAGGACTCAAGTTTGCTAGTTAGGAATACCGTTTCATGAAACGAACTCTTTTTTTTTTTTTTTGGTACCAGGAATCAAACTCAGGGCCTCATGCTTGCGAGGCAAACACTCTAAGCACTGAGCTAAATCCCCAGCCCATGAAACGAACTCTTTTTGCAGCAGCTTCTGTCTAATACTTCTTACCATTCCTAGTCAACAAAAATGTTTACCACAGTAATTTATTTATAATAGACATAATTTTCAATATGGCACTTGCAGTATGGCCTGAACACTCAGTAGAGGTACCTCTGTGTCTCTCAAGCAGAAATGCAATAATTCACAATAGTAGATGGGTTATATTGTGGAAAAGTGATGAGTCTTCCTTGTTTAAAGATGTTAGTTTTAAATTGAGGATTTTTTTTAAAGTTCTGAAATCTGAAGAAAGGAGAATGTTGTCTTTTGAGAGTATACAGGATGCCTGTGTGCCAGCTGTAGTTTAAGTTTGCCAAGTATTATTTGTCTTAGGAACACAAGGATTGGCAGAATCTGCAGAATTACTTTCTTTTAAGGTATCAGTGATCAACCTGTGCTAAATAAAAGAAATTCAAACATTATATGCAATCACCTTGTTAAAAATCCTACAGTGTTAGACTGTTGTTTGCAATGACTCAAAATCTGTTGGCTCTTATTCTTCCCCTTGATGTCGTAGTGTTTTCCAGTGATGTAAATGTGCTATTACTGTGAGCGCGCGCGCACACACACACACACACACACACACACACAGGGATCCACTCTCTGTGACCTCTGCCCCTATGTGCAGTGATCTGCACAGTCAGGGATGATAGAAATCAGAGAGTATCTAAAGACAATGAGACAATGAGTGTGCTCTGCCTCTCCTTTGTCCAACACTGCTCTTTTCATTCTTTGATCCCGGGAATCTGTGTTAGCTGCCTAACAGTGTGGTTATCACAGGTAGTCACCTTAAGTAGCACGAGAGGAGGAAGTTGTGAGAACAGGAGAGTTGTTTGTTTGTTCGTTTGTTTTCATGGTGCTGGTGATTGAGCCCCGGGCCTCCAGCACGCTAGGCCCTGCTCACTCTAGCACTTTACCCTGGAGCTGCATCCCCTTAGAAAGGTGATTTGTTTAAATACAAAGGTGAGGGAAGTCGCACTTTTCAGCCTCGTTAGACTAATTTCAGTCCTCTAAACTTTTGAGAAGTTGTTTATAAGAACAATGTATTGTGTTAGAAGGCAATTAGAACTCATTCATTTAGCAATTATGTTTTGCGAGTTCCTACAGAATGCTGAGTACTAAGATTATAAAAAAAAATGAGTAAAATTTTTTCTTCTACTCGCAATCTGGCAAGGAATTTAGTCACAGACAATTAGCAACAGTACAGTATGACAACAGATGCCTGAGCAGGGTACTCTGGAGACCTGGAAGCTGATGTGATTAATTTGATGTGTGTGGGAATGAAGCTAAGATGCTTTTGTGCTTCACAGGTGGATCTTACTCATTACCAAGAGTATACGAGAAAAATTAAGTGCTGTGTATAATCAAGAGTATAAGCAAGGGGCTGGGGATTTAGCTCAGTGGTTAGCGTGCTTGCCTAGCAAGCATAAGGCCCTGAGTTCAATCCTTGGCACAAAAAAAAAAGAAAAGAAAAGAAAAGAAAAGAAAGGAGTATAAGCAAAAGTATGGGGCTGTGGTGCCCTATTTGGGAACTTAGTCCAGGATAGCTGGAGAGATGAGGCGTTAGTAAAGCATGTGGAAGAGCGATTTAAGCATTTAACCGTTAAGATACTTGAAACCTTGCCAAGAAATTAAATCTTGTTCTACAACTTTGGAGAATCAACAAATAGTAAGGCAGCATATTAATGTCTCTATATGGGAGAAAACTAAGTTTGGGACCAGAAGAAATAGAAAGAAAACAATTGCAGCCACCCTCATGTGAAATAATGAGAGATGATTTAAGGCAGAGGTGAAAGGATCTTAAAGAATCTTAGGCAGATATTTCCAGATCCTGCAGACAATATTTGGTGAGGAGAAAAAAAAAAACAGTTAAAAGAAAAACAATAAAGTATTAAGATAGGAAATACAGAAGGAAAATATTTCAGAAGATGGGAGAATTCTCTTTTTGGAAAGTTGTGTATGAAACAGCTATGGAATATCTGAGTGTTTTTAGGGCGAGAGGAGAGGGATCGAGGAGAAAGAAGAAAGTTAGAGGGGTGAGGTTAAAAGTACAGAGGTGAGAGACTGGTGTTGTCGTAAGAAGAATACTTGCTTACTGACTCAGGGATGGGATCAAGAAATATGAAGAGCCTTCTATATTTATAAATGTACATCGAGCTAAATGTCTTTGGTAAAGGATTGGCTAAATTATCTGCATTTTCTGTCAAGAAGAATTAATTGAAATTAATTAGGTAACATTTACTGAGCATGGTACCTGAGAAAGGTGTTGTTGGGGTAGAAAATGAATATAAAGTGTTTCTCATCTTTAAGAAGTGCCCACATGTACACCTGTGTGTTGTAGCGTGCTTTTGCACAGAAAGATTCAATCAGGAGCACTGATTATAGCAAGTCCTGCTGCGGGTGTGGGGCACGGATTAATTCACAACTAAGGCTCAGCTGTGGGTGTTGTGCTGCGTGCGGCTGTGTGGAGATCAGCCACTTGGCTGGAGGAAGCTACACAGGTCAACTCTTCTAGCTTCAGTGGGCTCCTAGCGGCTGCCGACGCCAGGGTGATCCTGTTTTTTAATTTGCTCATAACCACTTTTGTATATAAGCCTATAACCAAAGCCAGTTTCATCACCCAAAGTGATTAACCTAGACTTCCAGACAAATATATTACAAAATTTTATTTCCATTTCTACCTACTTATCTACTCTTCCAGTATGTAATTGGTACAATTTTTTTTTTACTATAGTATTAGGATATTTGCAACCATTATAAAAAGAAAAATTTCACTCTACTAGTAGCAACAAAGAAATATTGTTTTTCCTAAGAAGGCCAGGGGAGAAAAGCCTTTAGGGTTTAGCAAATTCAATGGCTGACCGGTGTTGAACAGCCCAAGGGCTTTCTAAAAAAATTTGTCTTTATTGTCCCTATAGTATCGGCTTCGTCCTAATGCTGACTCTACTCTTGATCTGCTTATGGCTGGTAAGAACACGCTTCCTTCAGAAGGAAGGACTTTCTTTTACAAGCACAAGAGTCCCCCCTCGTGTCTCACTCTTAGTGACTTGTTCATTCCATTTTTGACCAAATCCTGAGCCTGAGGGTAGGATTGCCATGATGGACACAAGAGTTAATCATGATGCCACTATATTAACTTTGAAGTTCAGGATCGGAGTATTTCTGAATGTCTTTGGACACATTCATTTTGATATCTTAATCTTACCGCAATTTATCAGGCAACTTTTAAGGGTGTCTATTATCCAAGAGTCACAGACATGTGCGGTTGGTGTTTGAGAAGTTATCTTCTTTTGAAGCAGCATTAGAGCAGGGCTAATGATGGGTGTGATAGAGTAGGTTAAATTTATTCAACAGAAATGTTAAATTTAGTTCTAACCCCGGCACTTGGGAGGTTGAAGCAGAGAAGCGTGAATTTGAGGCCATTTGGGCCACATAGCAAGTCCATGGCTGGCCTAGACTACATAGTGATACGCTGCCTCAGAAAACAACAACAAAATATTGAGATGAACAAGTAGACAACTTGAAAACTATTTTTAGAGTTTTATTAAATTTTATGGTCTTTAATTTGCCATCAAAGGTGGCCCATGGAAGGAGTCATTGATTTTTCGGTTGGTTGTTTTAATGAAGCTTTGTGTATTTGTTCTTATGGAATATCTTAATTAAGGCTTTTACACCTCCTTATTTTTAGGTGAAATAAAACAGAACTAGATACCACCCCCCCCAATTCCCAAGGGGGGGGGGAAATGCATTTAATCAGCAATTTTATTAATCTTTTAAGATTTTAATCTTACTTCATTCCTAAAGTTATTTTCTCTCTTTTGCATGGAGCTTTGTCTTAAAGAACTTGTGCTGAATTTCTACAAATTGTTGACTCTCTGTGTTTCTTAAATCTACTACTGTTGCTTTCACAAGGGCATGTGGAGGCATCGTCCAAACTAGCAATTATGTCCACAAGGAGAAAACCACTCCATGATATATATCCTGAGTGACTCACCATTATGACCAAATGACTTATTTACTAGCCCAATTTCCTCCTTTGCTCAGCTACTCATTCTCGATAAACGTGTGGAATGGAGCATCATTTTGAAATATTTCCTGTCCATAATGTTGACAGTCTTGCCCAACATCTCTGCCTGTTAAATATCTTGATGAGACACCATGGTCTGCTGACTCTGGGATAATCACATTTTTTCATTGTTCTGTAACATTCTGGATATAATAAGATTATAACTGAAACCAGTTTCTTAAACTGAAGTGATTAATCCAGACTTGTAGACAGAGATTGTATACAATTTTGTTTTCATTACCACGTAAGAGGAAAATGAAGACCAATGCCTTCCTACCAGTAACAGAAGGCTCTGTGGGAGTCCATAAGATTTTCCTTCCAGGGGCAAATCTTATGAAGGATCTGACTTAAGTGTGAAAAATACAGAGAAAGAATAAGTAACATTTTTCTTTGCTTTTTGTTTTTTTTGTGTGTGCTGGGGATCGAAATCAGGACCTTGTGCTTATGAGGCAAGCACTCTAATCACTGAGCTAAATCCCCAACCCGAGTGACATTTTTCTTGATGGAGAAATATTAACAGTGAGGTCTTCCCTAAGATTTGGTTCTGGGAAGTTTAATTTGACATTTTCAAGAGAGATGTGAAAGAAGGGAGTATACTATGAAATCTTGGAGTTTAATGATGACGTTAATAAATTTCACTTGATAATGAGAGTCTGAGTTGATAAAGATTAATTGGAGGAAAATTTACCCAGAAGTATGTAACAAATTGGCAGGGCTTTTATTCTATCATCAAAAGTAATGGACTGTACATAGGGACATACTCAAAATGCTGATATAGGCAGTTTAGTGTTGGAATTAGTAACACAACAAATACAAGTAATTTAACCTTTTGTGTCCTGGTGTCACAGTTTGAAAGTCATTCCCCTTGATGATGACATTTTTATTTTGGGTTTTTTTTTTGTGTTTTTTTTTTTTTTTTT
>PVJO010005807.1:0-15453 GCA_004026905.1 Hystrix cristata | reverse complement strand
GGCAGGCAGCTGTGATAAATCCACAGGGTTTCCTCAGTTTAACCTTTTAGTCTTTGATTTATTTCATTCCTGTGGGCATCTCCCTCCAGCCTGCAGAGGCCTTGAGGACACAGCATGTGTTTCTTCTTCTACACAGCCCCGGGGTGTGTGCCAGACCCTGTGGAAATTCAGTTAGTATTTGTTGAACAAATGAGGCAAAAATGGCTGTTTCCCAGCCCAGATGTCCATCAACTGATGAATGGATGAGAAAAATGTGGTTTTTTTTTTAAATACAATGGAGTACTACTCTGCCATAAAGAACAATAAGCTTGAGACAGTTCTAGGTAAATGGATGCATCTTGAGACCAGAGTCTTAAGTGAAATAAATTGGACACACATGTTTAAATACCAAATTGTTTCTCTGGTATGAGAAACAAAGTGTAAATAAAGACTAAAATATATTTTATTGGGAAAGGGAAGAAATTGTTCAAATGGGAAAGGGAACAGGGGAGGGGAAGGGAAAGGAACGGAGGGACACAAGAAATAAAGAATAGAGGAAAAAATGGAAACAAAGCTTTTGTAAATGAGGAAGGAGGAGGGGTGAAGGGAGGGGAACAGGAAAAAAAGAAGCAGCAAGATATATCATGTACAGGTCCAGATCCCCTATGATGAATGTTATCACTGTTTATCTAAAGTGTACCACTAAAATAAAAATATTTAAAAATGGATGTTTGCATATTGCCTCCATGTTCACTTTTTGAACTACCCCATTGATAAAATGTATTTTTCCTATTAAGATCTAAGTCAAAGTAAGGTGCATTTGCAATGGAAAACTACAACAAAAATGTAATCATACTTATTATTAGGTGATGCTTTCTATACTCTAGTTCAGGGACTTCATAATTTATAACATTTCTTTTGGAAAAAAAATACATCCTAGATTCCCAAAAATGTGCTTCATATGTATTTTGAAATTTGATCTCTCTGTAAGTTTGGAAACCATAGTAGTTAATTTATGATATCTTTGATTTGTTTTAGAAAATGGAATTGGTTGAATTTTTTTATTTTCATGGTACATTTTAGATGTACATAGTGATAACATTCATCATAGGGGCTTTGTACCTGTACATGATATATCTTGTTGCTTTGGTTGAATTTTTCAATACATTTATGAAGTATTCGCCATTGTAGTAAAGCAATTTGGGGCCCTTGAGAGCATTCACCATCATCTATTATTGACTGTGTAAGGGCTACCATCTTGGGATATTAAAAAGGAATATTTTCCTTGTCAGAGGCAATATGGACTTCATACATTCATAGATGAGTTCTTCACATATTATTTGGTAAAACTTGGGATTACCAAGGCGATTTCTAAAAGATGCAACTGAGAAAACAGTATAGAGAGCAAAAGCAAAACAAAACAAAAAGAACACCTCTTGAAGGGCTAACCCCCCTGTGTTTTCCTTGTCCTCATCTCTAATTGGTTTCCAGGTACAATGGATTCTCTTTAATGTTGCTTTCATCCTTTCCTTCCCTTCCTGGTCATTCATGTTACTCGTATCCTGGTTTCACATGTTTATTACTCTTGCTACCTCGGTCACCCTAATCTTCCTCAAGCATTGCCTAATGTTTGATTATGTCATTTTCCTCTTTAGACATCTTTCATCACAGTTATCAACTAATAGAATTAGAAAACTTTGGTTTTTGTTCTTGGGCATCTGAAATCTGGCCTCATACTTCCTTTTAAACCTGTTTTCTGCTAATAAAAAGCAGAGATCTTCCATGCCTGAGAGGCCAGTCTCCTGAAGGAATCTTGCATCGTCTTTCTCAGGCAGCACCCACATCCTGACTTCCTGCCTCCTCCACCGGTCTCCAGCTAGACCTGTCCTGCCCCCTGCTCATTTGTCCAGTCTAGCTGGCCAGTCTTCTGTCTCTCCTCCCTGGCACACCCCCTTTGATTTCACTTTTCTGCCTTTTCCTGTGAAATTTCCCGACCAGTAGTATGCAGAGCATGCAAGGAACGCGCTGGAGTCCCTGCTGTCTAACCTCAGCCGGGCCTTCAGTATTGCCTGAGAATTTAATCAAAAACTCCTCGCACTTCTTTCAAGAATTCTTTATTCCCCTTTGCAGGCTGCCCTCAGCATTACCCATAGCACATTCTGAGCAAAGGACCAAGTACCTGACTTACAATTTAATTTCTCCTGTGTTAATCTACAGACTCTCTTCTTTCTTTCTGTTATCACAGAAAATGTGTCTCCCATTGTGAAAGCTCGCTCACTCTCCCCTTCACTTCCTCCTTTTGGGTTTTTATCTATTTTATTGTCATTTTGTGTGCTGTGGTTTTAGGCTGTCTCCCACATGAACTCTCCCCTTTATCATATTGCTCACACACTCAACAGCTGTTTAGGCGCTGTTTCCCCACTAGATGCTGCCATCCCTCTATCTTCTGTTTGATAGCTAGTTTTCTCTAGAGTTGTCTGCACGAGGTCCATCGTCACACCTTCCTTGCACTGTTCAACTCCCTGCAATGTGCCCAGCAACCTTGATGTATCCCTGAAACTCTTCTTCCTAGTGTTGCCGTTGACCTCTGAGATACTGAACTAATGAACATTTTCCAAAACTTACTAATCTGTCAAGTATTGGTCACTGCCGACTGTACCTTCATTTTGATAAATACTTGCCTTTGGTCCTTTTGAGACTAACTCTGAGTTCGCTGTTGTCCCTTCTCATTCCTCTGTGGGTTGCCCTTCTCCTTGGCCTCCAAAACCCAGCATGGATTACAGTTCTTCTCTTAGTCACCTTCTCCTTTCTCTTCACACATTTTATGGCAGCCTGTTGTTGAAATGACCAAATGTACATCATGAGTGCCCAAGTGTGTATTTCCAGTGTCTCCAGATGTACAGTTTGAATCATAATGTGGACCCCATATATTAGTCAAGGATGCGTGCTTCAGCAAACTCAGAAAAACTAATTCTTTCTCTTAATTCTGGTGAAATATTCTTAGCTACCCATTTCCCAGAGCCATGACTCTGAACGTCAGCCTGACTTACCACACATGCTGACGACGTGCCGGCCAGGCAAGGTTCCTAGCACCCTTCGTAGTTCATCAGGCCTCTCGAATGTGGTTCATGGCCCTGGTTTTGTCTTTGCCCTCAGCCTTCTCCAGGATTCATCTTCTCCACCTGAAGCACTTTATACTTCTCTTGAACTTTGTCCCCAAACAGGCCTTCTATCTCTGCCTCAGGCCTATTCAGGATTTCTCTCTTTCTCCAGAGTACACTGACCCATACACCCTAATCCTTTGTTTAATCTTTTCACATATGTGCCAGAGTTTGGAAAATGTAGCCTTGCTTCTTTTTTTTTTTTTTTTTTAAATCAGTATTACTGTATGCTTCTTAGTAGCTTCACTGTTTTCAGGATATTTATTATTCTAGAGTCAGCTTGAGAAATATAGATTTTATTCATGACTCCAGTTTCCAATCTAACAATTCTCAATTGTTTCAAAATTTTAAGGATGAGATTAGAACATGAAGTTGTGCTAGAAATTTGACTGTGTTAGGATGGCTTCCAGAAGCTGCAGGGATTATTTTTGTTTTAAGGAAATACACCGAATGGTGTAATTTATTTGTCTTTTTTCAAACATCTTTTAAGGTACAGAATTGGAGAGAGGGAATGTACTTATCTTTGGAGATTTCCATTGCATCACTTATGCATTCAGCATTTCTAGTAGCAGATGCTGTACTAGGCTCCGGTTTGTGGTGAAGTTTGCAGTTATTTGAATTTTTGCAAGAAATGCGTGTATATTACCTAGAAAAATTCAAGAAACAAGAATTCGAAGAGAGAAAGTTTTATTATGCCCCATTATTTTGTGTCATTCCAGAAACGAAACGCTAGGTATAAAAGGATTAAAACTGGTAAATGAAACTTCTCCTTTACCTTGTTTTTGTATGACTTTCAGCTTACAGGGGGGCAGCAGGTCTTTGTCACATAATCGTACAGAGTTGAAGTAAAAACTATGACAAGTGCTATTGCAGAGAGAAATGACCAGAGAGGCCAGCGGCCTCAGAGGAGACAGCTCCCAGGGTTTGCCATTTGTTTGTTTGGGGGTGCTTCCAGCATATGAAATGAAGGAAAACCCCAGCAGACATTAAGGTGGAGATGAGTTTGGATAGATCTGCCCCACAGGCAGCTATTCCAGGCTGTGTACTGGGGGCAAGTCAGTAGCACAGAGAAGTGCCCAACACCTGCAAGATTGGAGAGTCTAGTGATAGACCACACGCTAGTGACCAGACAAAAGCCAACGAAGCCGAACCAAACTATTGTGTTCAAATGCATATTTTGGTGTTTTTGTGTGTGTTACGAATTCTTTAATTTCTTTTTTTATTTTCTATTTTTTTAAATTTTATTTTAATGGTACATTTTAGATATACATAATTGTAATAGTCATCATAGGGAATTGGTACCTGTACGTGATTTATCTTGCTAGAAAATTTCACATGGAAAACATTTTTCATCAAAGTGTATATGGAAATGAGCTGTTTTTCTAATATGTGTTATAAAAACAGAGAGCGGTAGGACTGGTTGGTTCTGTCGTGGGGCGCTTGCCTGTCAGGTGCAAAGACTTTGATTCCCAGTGTGGCCAGAATTAAGGAAAGGGGATTTGAAAGTTTGGAACTTAGACCAAGCATTTTGTGATTATAATTTTGCTTTTAGAAAATCCTGAGGGACATAGGACAGTTTTATCTTTTTATTAATTTCACCCAATGGTCCTGGATGTTAGCCTTCTTTGGGTGTATTTTTATTTTCTGTGAAAAGAAGAAACCCAACTCTGCCTGTTAATGAACAAGCCGCTCATTCCAGAAGAGATGATTAATTAGATTTCTTTTAAAAGGCAGAACACTGCCATCTGTTGTTCGCTGAAGTTGTTTTTAGGTTAAGCGAACGGAAGTCTCAAGTTCAAGTTGAATAGCAGTTCTTAAAATGTAAGAGACAAAGACCTCCCAAAGTTTATCTGCTTTCTGAGTTCATACTTATGTCAGAGATTTTTTAATTGTTCCTGTAAATATTTAAAAGCTCGTACTCATACCGGATAATCTAGGTCTCATCATGTTTCTTCCATGTACAGAAATAATTTTTTTTAATACAGCAATTGCCACTGAATCAAGCCTTCCTGTATTCACTCGTGGGAGCCATCATACGAATATTTCACTGCAGGAAGGCGTCATGTCTGTACCAAGCAGTTCATATTTCCTAATTAGGAGAAAGAAAGAACCAGCCTGAAGGGCAAAGGCAGCCAGGGTTACCTTCTCAGAGATACTGGTGCTTACTCCAGGAAGTGATATAATAAGTGTGTTCTGCTTTCTAAATAATAAAACGGTGTTCTGTGACAATTATTAGTTTTGAATAGTTGGCTGAATTCACTAGTGTCTGGAAGATACTTAGTAAACATAAATAGCAAATGTTTGAACTATTTATGGCTTATGTGTAGATTGTGGGGAAGTATTACTTCCTATTTAATGATTTGAAATGGTCTTTGAACATCAAAAAAGAGCATCAAAAGTTAACTTCTGAAGTTTGCTATGTCTGACCTCTCAAATAGACCTGTTAACAGAGAGGTTGTTGGAAAGCCATTTGATGAAGGGTCCAATATGTTTTCCTCCTACTGAACATATATATTATCTTAAGGAGTAAATCCAAATGTCAACTCAGACTCCCAGCCAGAAAATTAAAATAAGCAAACATCTGTTTCCTTCGGATGGCCTTTAGCCAATGTCCGGCCTACAATGAGTTACTGCAAAATTTTCACATGATTTCATTTTTTAAAAATTTCCCAACCAATTTCAAGTCTCAAATTATAAATGAGTCCTATGAAAGTGTAAACACATATGCAGTTTTGCCGGCTCTGAGGTCAGAACCCATAATACATCGGAGATCATTTAATAGAGTCCCACTCGTCTTCTGAGTTAATTTAGGATGTTCAGGACCAAGATGCTATTTCATAGTGTCACTGACAAGGTCCAGGGGAAGCTTTGGAGGGGAGCGAAACTGTGCTGGGGAGGGTGATGCAGGAGGCAACAGCTTCCAGACCCCATCATACATCTTTTCCCAGCATCGAGAACAAAAGTCGGTTAAGGAAAGTCATCGTGATGCTTTCCTTCTTATGTGTCATGTCTTATGCTGTTTATTCCTCTTTTATCCCACCCCGTGTTCACCCTGAGAATGCTCTTCCCATGCCGTGTTGGCCTCCCAGGGTGCCTCCCAGGAGGACTAAACAGAAAGGAAAAAAAGCAAAAGAACCAAAACCCAAACTCCAACAATGGAGGTCAGATGCCTGCTCATAGAATTCTTTTCACACACTGTTATAAATCTTGCCAGTGCAATCAACCATGTTAACTGAAACCAGGACTTTGGTACAATTACTTTTTCAGAGCCTAAAATTAATCTCAGAATTATTCTGAACATTTCAAAGTAAGGAGGGCAATCTTTGACTATATTTATCTGGAATAAGAAGTAGAAATATTTGAGTTATTGTTTTTAATGGTGTTTTTTGGTTTCATTGGTAAAGAAATCTTATCTCTTTCCTGTTTTTATTTATAAAGAAGATACTGGCCCCAACACATGTAGGAGAAAAATATCTTCAACATATGCAATTTGCATCCCTTTTTCAGGACAGTGGTAATAACGTTGGTGATATACATTGTTTATTGGACATGTACTTTGGGCTAAGTACTCTACCAAGGCCCTTTACATCCATGATCTCCTTTAATCATCAACAATGTTATCTAGTAAATATTATTGTTAACCCTTTTTTATGGCCGAGAGAGCAAGAGTTAAAGAGATAAATGAATTTCCCCAAATCTTTAGCAGAGGTAAAATTTGAACACAGGCTCTCTGACCTCAGATCCCATAATGATCAATGACCACAGAAAATAAATAGGTGAATAAATCAAACTTCGTCTCTTACATTCCAATTCCTGATAACTTCGCTTTCCCACTTTTCACATTTGTAACGTTACAAATTATGCATATGATGAAATCCTTTATTTTTTCTTGTCCTGTGAATGATAATAGCCCTGGTGTAATTATTATGTCTCATTTCAAGTATAAGGAAATGTTGGGTTAAAAATACTGTAGAGCCTTCTTAACAGATATAAATAGGACCAGTAGTTGGTTAGGGAATTTTAAAGTTTTTAAAGTAGAGA
Source organism: Hystrix cristata (assembly GCA_004026905.1). Taxonomy (NCBI): domain Eukaryota; kingdom Metazoa; phylum Chordata; class Mammalia; order Rodentia; family Hystricidae; genus Hystrix; species Hystrix cristata. The sequence continues at coordinate 8,272 of PVJO010005807.1, read as the reverse complement.
ATCATAATAATATGACATAAAAGTTCCATATCTCTAGTAATGTGTTTTAATAAGAAATTAGGCAGACATTTGATGAAGAATCCTAAAATGTAAATCCAATTGAGGGCCTTTTATGAAATCTATTTATAAAGTCTGTGTAAATCTACTCAACTTAGTTTTCAAGGAAACAGATTCCATTTGTACTCACATATCATTGGATTATAGATATCTTATTAGCATATATAATTTACAATGACAAATGCAGTGAACTGGAACAGATTTAGGTCCTAACAAAACTGACACTATGGAGAGCAAAGAGTGTGTGGAAGCTCTAAGAAGTGATCTGTTCCGGATGATCACTCAGTGTACACTAGGCGTTTTACTATGGAAAGATCCAGCAAGTCAGTAATAAATTACAGAGCTTGGGCAGGAGTAACAATAAATAAGTATTTTTCTAAGTGTACCGTACAACTGTGAAACCTCTTTGAAAATTTTTGAAATGTTTAACGGTGCCTTAAAGGGTCTTAAAATAATTTCTTTCTTCTTTAGTGCGTGTGAGTGTGTGTGTGTGTGCACATACACATATGGCAAAATGATTTAACATGCAGAATTGGAAGGGACAATCAAGACATCCAAAACCAATTCTTGATTTTAGAGAAAGGCCAAGTGCTCAGTGGGTAGTATTGCTTGTAGAAAACCTGTGCTTGGTTTTGGAAACCATTATGAAACTTAAAAAATATGTCTAAGTGGCCAAATTTAAGGCATATTACATTTCAACTAGGTCAGTTAGATAATTTCTTGATCTTTGAATTACTGTAGATTTTTGAAGAGAGGCTTTTATGCTAGATCTAATTCTTTTTCTCCAGTTAGAATAAAATGGCTTCCACAGCAAAGGACACATCAAATGATTTCCTGAGTCAGAAGACTTGAGAATTATTACATATTTTGCCTCTTGGCAGGGATGCATTCAGTCTGTTTCATTAAGTTATCATTTTAATTGTTGCTTTAAAATATATAGGAAGGGGCTGGGCATATATATATCTGCAAGCACAAGGCCCTGAGTTGTACTCCTAGCACCTAAGAATCTGTGGGGTCTGTGTTTGTGTGTATATATATGTATATATGTATGTGTGTGTGTATGTATGTATGAAGCATATGTATATATAAAACATATATATATATGAAGTAGAGTTGTAACAACTATTTCGGTACTACCTCAAAGGAAATTCATCAAGACTTTGTTGCACATCCTTCCCATAACCCCATGTGAGATTATCTCCCTCATCATTTTAAACAACACATTTCTATTGCCACCATGATTTTCCCAGTCCTTTTCTGATTTTCTCCTTGGATGCCTCCACTTTTTAATATAAAATGATGTGTATTAACTTGCTTCTATGTTTTCATTTGCCTTGTAACCATACTTATTGCTTAAGTCTTCTTACTTAGATGGTCCATGATCTGAAGAATTTGGTAAAAACTTAATAATCTGATGTATTACTTAAAGTTTTGTTTTATATCCTGTTATACAGTTTTATTGTGCAGTTTTATTTTATATCCTGTTAGTGATGTGATTACAGAGACTTCTTAGAGTTTTTTGAAAATTTACAGTCTGTAATTGGAAAACTCAGATGCCTTTCATAGCAAACAAATTCATTTTGACCCCCACACATATTCAGAGATTCCCTCTTTATCACACCTGTCAGTAATTTCAGTGTTAGCCCAACACTAGGACAAGTGAGAAAAAGTTTTTCTGTAGTTAAACTAGAAGATACATGTCTAGTTTAGAAGTTACAGTAATGTTGCTTATATTTCTTATTTTCTTTCTAATTTTTTTTAATATTCCCAAGTTAGCTGGGCCTTGGGTTTATGATGAGAGAGAGAACTTGGAAGCAATCCGCATCACGGTGTAGCAAGGCCATTTATATTTGTGAAAGTCTAAAACTAGCATTAGGTGGGACGTCTGGAGATGGTAAAGTAGAACAGGTGGAGATAAAAGGGGAAAAAGCAAGGTGTTTAAAAAATAGGTGCATTGAAAAATGGTGAATGTAAGAAGAGAATGTGGTATTTTGGGTTTGATACATAAAAGTGCACTTTCCTGCACTGTTTATAAGACTGAAATTCCAGTTTTTCTATTTAAAGGTGGTAATCCAAATTTCACTGTCGTGTAAATCGTGTCCAGGGAATTATACTTGCATTTTCTTAAATGTGGAATATAAATATTTCTATTATGAGGAGAGCTTGTGAAGTAGAATGTTTTATATTGCTTGGTAACTTTTTTTTTTTAAAGAAAAAATTGTTTGATCATCTGTATCTTAACAAGACTCAACTGTGGTTTTGTGCTTAGTACAGCTCATTGCTGCACTTGAATATGATTTCTGGCTGTTAGTTTAAGACTTGCCTTTAAAGTGGCTTTTATATAAACTTAACTTTTAGTGTTTATTATCACTATCTAAGATTTCGTAGCTAAATGAAATGTTTCTGAGTATCATGGTATACCCAGAAATTTAATTTTATATCTAAATACATAAAATTATTTCTACTATATATTATTATATATAATATTTAAAAAGTTAAACAGATGTAGAACTAGTCTGTGTGAGTCACTCAATTTTTTTTCCTACTTTGTACCATGATTTTTAAAAAAATTTATATGGCCAAGCAAAACCCCTCTACCTTTAATATTCTTTAGTACCTGCTCTATTCTTCAGTAGTGACTCCCTGGACTCGGACCCCTTTTTACAGCTTGCCTGCTAGTTATCAAAGTAGCAGTCTGCCTGTCTTTCTGTCTTTTGGCATCTCACGTGTGGTTAGTCTCGGCAGGTTCGTGGCAGAGACATCTGATTGTTGCTTTTAGATTTCATGGCTCATTGAAGCCTGTAGTTGCTTGAGCCAAAATAGTGGTACTAACTCTTCATGTATGATTTAACTTTTGACTGTGAATCTGTTCAATGCTTGCATCAGAGCCCTGATTCGGCAAGGACCTGAATAATAGTAGGGAAATTACTTTTCCAAAAGAATAATGTTCCCTTTGGCTCCTTAGCCAGTTCTAATTTAGACAGTTTTGTCCTTGTTGGCTTGAATGTTGCTTTTGTCTTCACTTAAGGATCTTTGCTTTCATAAAAGCTGCAGTATGGTGACATTGAAGTATGTGATGTGCTTGTTTTCTACATTCTCAGGCAACACTAATGTTGACACAAGGATGAGTTTTCAATTGTTATTTGAAAGATACTTTCAAAAATTGCAATGTTTTCTCTGAATATATAGAAAGTACATCCCTTCCTTTTTAAAATAGAGAAAATTTGTTATTAAAAAGACATAGGATTAGAGAATTATAAAAACAACTTCTCCTTTTACCCATAATTTATTTTAAAAATTCTAGTTCCAATTTTAATCAACAGACCTGCTCCACTTTTTCTTCAGATTGATAGTTTTTAAGTACTGAGGGCATTTTTAAGAACTTTAATTGTTACAGCATAAACTGTTAATGTCATTGCCAAAAAGTCTTAATGTTTTGTGTTCCAAAAACATTTTGACTTAAAAATTGAAATTTTTGTGGAAATAGTCTAGCGATTTGTTTATCAGAACAACATGGTTAGGAATAAAATTTCTATTTCAGAGATAACACTGGGTGAGTTTTTTGAGAGTATAATGATTAGACACACACTTGAAAATGGATGTTGCTAGAAGGAGATGTTAACTCAGTTCAGTGACATTTTGAAGAGTATTTTAAAAATTAACAATGTAAATACATATATGACTTGTATAATTACATATTCTAAAGTCTTAGGTTGCAATTTCTCTGTTCACAGACCTACTTATCTATTGTAGGTATCTACTGTGTAGAACACACAGGTTCTATTATTAGGACCTTAATTAATTACACAGATATTTAGGAATATAAAATAAAAATTTTAGTATTCATTTTGGCATCCTGGTTCAGCATTTGAGCTGTGGAGTGTTTGTGGCATTTCCTCTTCACAGCTATCTGATGTTGGCAAGTTATTTGTAATTCATAACAGTGCAGAAAATAATAGTACCTACTTTGTAAATTTTTTGCTCAGTAAGCATCAGTTGTTACTATAATTATCATTGCTATTTCAGTGATAAAAGATCTACTTATTCAATATGATAGCTTTATAGTATAACTTATCTATTATAATAATTGCAAGACTAAATAGCTTCATTGATGTTGGGTATTTTCATAATGATAATATTTTCCTATTTACAAAAATAATACATATTTTTTCCTAGAGTGTACTCCCCTTCCAGTGAACAGTATTTACTGAGTAGTATCAAAGTCACCATTTTGGGATCTAACTAAATCTTTTAAACTAGTTCAACTTCATAATGCAGTTAGAATACCTCTTTGCTCAGTTTCCTCACTGATATGCATTTAGTGGATACATTCTCTGACTGTTGTTCCCACAGCACCGTTTTACCCTTTGTCTCCTTATTTTTGTATTTTTACCTATTTGCAGAAGTATTTTTATAGAGTGGATGTCTTTCTTGTTTGGCTGAATCATAAGATAAGTACATTTAAACTACAAATTGATAGACTCAGTAAAATTTCCTTCCAAGTATTATTATTTTCACTCACTACTTACTTTCCCAAAACCAATATAAATGCTTGGTGCTACCCATGTTGTTGTTGTCAATTTGATACGTAGTAATAGTTGCTTTTGTCATTAGTTTGCATTTTACTTATTAGAGAAGCAAATAGTTTTTTATATATTTTGTTTTTCCATTTTATTTAAATTGTGTATTCATTCCCTTTGTGCATTTTTTTTTTTGCTTTTATTGCCTTTTAAGACCCCTTTATTCGATGTCTTTTCTCTTCTCTGTGTGGCAAACATTTTCTCAGAGACTTTTCCCTTTGCTTCTGGTGCTGTCTCAGGTATAGTAGTTGCACATGTCTTCATATGACTTGATCTGTCCCACTTTTTCTTGCCAGCTTATAGATTCGTATCATTTTTTATAGGCTTTATTTCCAAGAGTATAAAATAGTCCGCCATATTTTCTTTTAATAATCTTACAGACTTGTACATCTAATTTTTCCATTTCTTTGGAGTTTAGGTGCATTGTGAGGGAATAATTAAACTTTATTTTCTTCCCAATATACAACCAAGTACTAATGGTTTCTTAATTGAAAAATGTCACATTAAAATATTACCAAATTTAAGGTTCTATGGTGTGTTAATGTCATTTTCAGAAAGAAATTTCTGAATAATAAACACACAAAATATTGAGCCCTTCATAAGGAGTGGTCAGTATGAAGGGTTTTTCTTTTCCAGTTCTCTGAAACATTTTGCCTTTAAAAATTAATGTTTATCTTTCTTTTTTTTTCTTTTTTCTTTTATTTTTTTGGTGCCAGATATCGAACTCAGGGCCTTGCATTTACTAGGCAAGCACTCTAACCACTAAACCCCCAGCACCTAATGTTTATCTTTTTGATATCTTCAAATAAGCTGGACCTGTCCCCAAGTTCTAGCATTAAAAAAGTGCCGGAGATAGGAATAAGCTCCACAGTTTGATTGCACAGCAGGATGACTATGGATATTGAGAATGCAATGTACATTTCAAAAAAGTAGAAGAAAGGATTTTGGATATTTTTACATAAAGAAACTATAAATGTTAGAGGAGATAAATATGGTTAGTCTGATTAAGCAGTACTCAATGTATACATTTATTGAAACATCACATGATATAGTACTTACATGTAATTTTCATGTGTCTGCTTAAAATCTTTTAAATAAAGGTGTAATATTTTTAAAAATTTTTTCGGGGGCTGGGGATTTAGCTCAGTGATTAGAGTGCTTGCCTTGCAAGCACAAGGCCCTGAGTTCGATCCCCGGCACCAAAAAAAAAAAAAAAAAAATTTTTCTTCCATAAAAACATAAGCACGAAAACCATGACAAATTTCTGCAGAATTTATAATAGAAATACGATCTGAATTGGATTGTACCAAAATTCTCAAGAGTCAGCTGGTTTTATTTTTCAATAAAGAAGCCCAGCTTGTGCCTCAGCTCTTTTCTTACCTGGCCTTCTCCGGTTTGCTGTCTCAGTCCTCAGGAACCAGTATCACCGTGGACATTGCTGTGATGGGCGAGGCCCACGGCCTCATTACAGACCTCCTGGCGGACCCCACTCTGCCCCCGAATGTGTGCACGTCGCTGCGGGCCGTGAGCAACCTGCTTAGCACACAACTCACCTTCCCAGCCATCCACAAGCCCAGAGTGAACCCCGTGGTTTCCCTCAGTGAAAACTATACCTGTTCTGATTCGGAAGAGAGCCCTGAAAAAGACAAGCTGACCATTCCCAAGGTGGGTGCTGATAACACACTCCTTGAAGGATTAAAAGTTTCATTGTCTCCAATTGTCAAAAGTTTCATTGTCTCCTTGTCACTCCAAACCCATCTGCAGATTCATCCATGTTGGTGTAAGTGGGAGGTGTGTCGATAGAAGTGACGAAAGTAATAAACACTTCAATATAAGCACTTCTGTCCTTGTACTTGATACCTTTGTGTTCCCTTTTGATGTCACCTTCTTTAATGAAACTCAAATTTTTATTCTATATGCCAACCTGTGTTAATAAGGCAATAAGAATATCGCAACAAAAACAAAACGACAGAAATAGGCCAAAAAATCCCTAATACATTCTGATGTGGATTCTGTTTAAAATCATTTGTCTTCTAAAACTGAAGATTCCTTTGCTTTTTTGTGACATTGTACAAAATCCTAAAAGATTTCTCAGAAGCAAGCTTTGAGCTCAGAACTGTTTTATTTATAAATTATTCAAAGTAGAAGATAGCCTAATTGACTTATGTAAATGCATATGTAAAAACAAATGGTACAATACCTTCTTGTTACGTATAAGTTGAGCATCCTTTATCCAAAATCCATAGCCAGAAATATGCAAAATTCAAAACTATTTGAGCAATGACATGATACTCAAAAAATGTCAGATTTACAGTATTAGACTTTTGGATTGGATTGCTCGGCTGGTAAAATCTATGCAAATATTTCACAATAAAAGCTCCAAAATTGGAATTGCTTCTGGTCTGAAACATTTTGTAGAAGGAATGTTTAACGTGTATGAGTTTTTCAAAAGTAAATTATAAAGGTAGGGTCTTCTGTTAAGAGAAGTTAATACTGATAACATTACCCATATCACTGATGACTAAGTCACAATTATAAAAGAGGTAGTGTATTCTGTATTCTGTGAGTTACATTCCTTTTTTTTTTTTTTTTAAGGAGGTGCTGGGGATTGAACTCAGGGCCTTGCCCGTGTTAGCCAAGAGCTCTACCACTGAGCTAAATCCCCAACCCCTACATTCTTACACTTAACGCTTGTCATTTGCAAATCAAGACAGTAAAAATAAACCCTTAGTAGTTGGGAGTATATAATCTTTTATAAGTCAATATAAACTCATCCATTACCCCAAATAAGTGACTTTTGTGGAAAAACTTTTGCTAATAATAACTAATATAGTATGTGTGTGTATATATTTATTTGTATGTATTATATATACATGTATACATCCTATTGAACTAATATAATTATAAAATCATTTCAGAGATCATTTGCTCTCATTCCTATAATTCCATATTTTCATAAGCATTGAAATGAAGAGCCTCCAAAATAGTATTTTTAGAGTATTCATTTTGGCTAGAAAGGCTTTTGAATTTCTGAGCACCCAAATTTTAGATAGATGATAGTCAACCAATATATTTTCATCAACTCATTTCCAACTAAAAGCTCATTTCTTTCCACTATATTATGTAAAATTTAGTGGTTTAAAATGTGCTTGTTAATATAATCAACACTCCTTCATAGCGCCTGAGGAGAAGTCTGCCTCCGGGCTTGTTGAGACGAGTCTCGTCAACTTGGACAACTACCACCTCGGCCACAGGTCTGCCCACCTTGGAGCCTGCTCCAGTGCGGAGGGACCGCAGCGCCAGCATCAAGCTCCACGAAGCCCCTTCATCCGGGTGAGACAAGCCTCCTGCTGATTTCCTGTCTCTCTGAGAAGTTGCTTCCTGGGAAGAAATTGTAGATGACAAGAGAAGAGAGACTTAGCCAGTTGCATTTGGTTAGAGGCCAGCTTTGAAAATGGAAAGGGTGTGTGGTTTAAATGCAGAGCAGTATAGAGATTAATGTTGGATAATGTCTTAGCCACTTTCCCGTCCCTGCGACAAAATACTGGACACCCACAACTGAAGAGAGGAGAGGTTTCCTTTGGTTCCCTCTTTCAGTCCATGGTCGCTGGCTCCAGGGTTGGCACAGGATGGCA